>CABFOW010007540.1:0-23278 GCA_902141385.1 Timema californicum | reverse complement strand
CCCACATCCACCCTCCCCACAGTCGACTAATTGGTTCATTGTGTGGCTTAATTGTCCTATTGTGTGGGCTCGGAGTATTACTTGCTTACTACTAACTTGAATGTTCTATGATATTTTTTATTTATTTAATTATTATAATATAGACACAAATTATAAAGTTGCTCTTATAATCCAGTAAAATAGCCAGATAAATAGCATAATAAATTTATTGGTGCATGGAAATCACCAGAGCCCAGATTTTGATGACCTAAAAAGATAAAAAATAAACTATAAAATAACCTAAAATTCTAAAAAGAAAATTTTTCAAATTTTCAAAAACTGAGCAAAACATATAAACAAAAACTAATAAATCCACACGACTAGATCAAACACGCACTTACAAAATGTAAATTGCAATGAAAAGCCTTTGACAACTAAACTGTTGCATTCGGCCAACTAGAACAATGATCTACAAATATCTGCTTCAGAAGTAACTGCTATCCCTGTTACATCGCAACCCTCTCAAGCTTAGTAGCAGTGTCTCGCCAGGAATGTTTATTTTACAACCTACAAGAAATTAACTAACGAGGATATACAATTAATTGCCTACATTATCTTCTTATTCCAACAACTGTGGGTCGAGAATATATCCATGTTTGAAAGTCAATGCATTTATACAATACGAATAGTAATTAAAAATACACTTATTCATCATGAATGTCTAAAAATGGTGCAAACCAGGAATTACGACACTAAATTCTAAAATGACAAAAATTGATAAAAAAATTATGTATAATCTATAGATTTATAAAAAATAGTTATCATACGTTTACATACTTTTGATTATTTATGTGACGACTCTAGAAAAAGATGAACTGTATTGCAAATATGAGCACTGGAAATTTCATACCGGTACATATCCATGCATTCCTCTCATAACCTAATTAATACGGGAAAAATTATTACCCATACCAGTGGTCAAATGGTCTTAGGCGTCTCTCTATCAATTACAAGACTGCCTATGACGGAGAAATTGGAGTTTAAATCCTGGTTAGCTTTATTGAGATTAGTTTTTCTTAATGGTTTTCTATTTTCCCTCCAAGCGAATGCGAGTACGATTCCTATAAATTTATCTTTCCTCATTCCAAATATATTAGGGTTCTCTTTATGGTTTTGTTTCCTGTTGCAGTTTGACTCCCTCACTATAACTCAAAGTTTATACAAGTAAAGTTTGGATAGGTTATTTGTTAATAAATATCAATAAGATCAAAATAATAATTATAACGCAACGTTTAAACGAGAAGAAAGGCCAATTATAATAAAGTTAATTATTTTTAATGATATAAGTATAATAGGAGTATGTTTATTCAATAACCGCACTATTTTGTATGGTAAGTTTATTTAACAAAAATAATAATTTGCAAAAATTATATATACATAAATAATAAATATGTAGGGATGTTAAACAATTCAAGACATAGATGATTTTAGCATAAGCAAATAGTTTAAGACCTGGTTCGGTGGCTGCATAGTCTAAGACGTTACTATCCTGATCTAGATGACTGCAGTTGACAGGGAGATTGGAGTTCGAATCCCGGTCGGATGCTGCGATGTGATTTACACCCTTTAAATTTACAATTATTTTTCTAATTTATAAAATATTTATTTATTTATTTATTTTGGGTAATTCAAAGTTCGTCCGCGGTTTGACACGCTATGGTGTCACGTGTTTCAAATTTAATTTATGTCAAGTCACAATAATACGGAAGGAAGATCGTCTAGCATTGTTTAAAATAATTAAAGTAACAAGTTTTGTGATATGAATAACCATTCACCTCTTTATTAAACACAATTATCCTTCTAAGAAGTATATTGACGCTTTGTCTACTTTCGTGGCGTCCTCTACATTAAACTAGACAAGTGAAAGGAGCGTCACGTACGAAATGAGTAAATAGAATAAGTAAGAATATTATTACTATTACCACCGCGTCTTAATACCCGTTCGGGCTATACGCACTTACGCTAATGTGTAATGGTAGGGTGATTGTGAGATGAAATGGAGGANACTCTCTTGTCTACTTTCGTGGCGTGCTCTACATTCAACTGGACAAGTGAAAGGTGCGTCACGTACGAAATGAGTAAATAAAATAAGTAGGAAAATTATTATTATTAGCACCGCGTCTTAATACCCGTTCGCGTTATACGCATTTACGCTAATGTGTAATGGTAGGGTGATTGTGAGATGAACTGAAGGACCTAAAGTTTAACGTGGAATACGAACCACGGTGGAGGCCTGGCATTCCCCACATTCCCACGATGTCTTGTCAAAGGTGAAGGAAGTGTTTGGTTATCAAATAAATCTGTGCCGGGCCCGTGGATTGAACTCCGGACCACCAGCACAAAAGTTCGACACCTTACCCCTAGACCACCAGGTCACCACAAGTAAGAAAATTAAAGAAAGTGATGTAATTACTTCCAATCTAGCGCTTGTTTCAATTCTAACAAATGGAAATACACATTTTAATTACTTTTAAAATACCTTTAATTTTCATATTCTTTTATACATCTTTTCAACCTTAATATTAAATTACATTTTATTTTATATTCATCCCTAGCTCATGCCCAACCATTTCACTTTTGTAATGATGGATGGACATTCTCTTTGTACTTGAAAAAAAAAAGTTTTTGAATTTAATTTCTGGAACACTATTTGAAGAGTCTTTAAAACATGGGACGAAATCTGTATGGTTCCTAATCAAATTTGTTTAAAAAGGGGAAACCCAGTTTAAAAGTGCGATACAAATATGGGAATCTGGGGAAGAACAAGAGCCTAATTTTATCGAGAAACGGTGGATTGTGTGCAATTAAGAAGAGGAAACCAATTTCCTATATTTTGCAGTTTCAACACGTACACATTTTCTGGGTGAGATCCAGCCAAATCTTCATCTCTAAATACATTTTTATTTTCTCTCTCCCTCTTTATCATAAATAAGCCGCGATTTATGTAAGACTTTCAGAAAATATTAATATATTCAGACACTTTATCTATTCGAGAGCATTAATTTTAATTTTATGTCATAATATGAATACTATTTATTTTTTCTCAACAATAGGCTTACTATTTTTTTTTGTTTTGCTCAAAACTTAAATAATATTGTATATGTTTATATTATATACACCAGTAAGTCCGTGCGAAACTTTCGCACATTCAATCTTCCTCTCCCCGCGACCCCTCCGAAAATGTAGTCTTTTGTTGGGTTGTTGAAATTAAATACTAAACGAAGTGTTTAAACAAACAATGTGTTTTAACGTAAGCTGAGTATACTATGACAGGACTCGGTAAACATTCCTATCCACTGATACCTTATTTATCTCTGTAGGCGTTGTATTAGTTGAGAAAAAGGGATGTTAACAAAAGAAATAATATATAGGTTTTTATTTTAACTTAAATTTTAAACAAATATTGTGTTTCAAAGTAAACTGAGTATGCTATGTCAGAAGTCGTTAAAAAATCCTTTCCACTGATACCTTATTCATAGCAGTAGGCGTTGTATTAGTTGAGAAAAAGAGATGCTAACAGAAATAATATTTAGGATATATATATATCCTAAAAGGGATGCTGACAACAGAAAAAAAATTCGGATATTTATATTAGAATTATACAAATATTATTATTTATTATGTAAAATAGACTCCAAAGATCCATCATAATCTCGAGGTAAAAATTTTTCATGATTACAACACTTAATTAGGCTGCCCTTATACAAGGAAACTCCCATGAAATTGGTTTCATTAAATCGATTTAGTGCGAAATTGCAATCGATTTCTCGAGGCGTTGAAGTGCTTTTGAAATATTTCAGAAACTGAGATGAAATAGCACCTCTCAAGTCTTGATAATGCCTTATAAGGAACAAATTCTTTTGCTGTTGCTAATGAAGAAACAGAAGAATGAGCATACACCCTATTTTAATTTCACGTTAGAACAATGGTTTATATTATACACTATTTGACAAGCTGTGGGTTGACGAAAAGAAATTCTTCAACTATTTCCGGATGTCAAGAGCATCATCATTCCGTGAACTGCTGGGCTACATAAAGTTTTATATGGACTTTTGAAGAATATAAAAAAGTAGTTAAGTTTAAAATAAATAATAATGGATTTTATAACGTGCTTTGAAGACATACGTATGGAATCCCAATATTTTATCGAATTATAAAATGCGAGGGTGGTCCTAGAGGGAGGTTAGTTTTCTGAATTTGGTTTCCTAGTACAAATGGCTACATTTGAAACAATGATGTTTGTGAAACAAAAAAATTCGCCAGAATTTCGGTTTCGGTTTCACGATCTACAACTCGAACCATGAAATCGATCGCAGGCTACTATAAACACTCCCGTTTGACCCAATGTATTATAGTTTCCCAAGAAATCGATTTCACGAAACAACTTTCCTTGGATTTTCCTAGTATAAAGGCAGCCTAACAATATCACCTTATTATTTAGTTTGTTTTATATACGATATAGTGGATTATTTTAACAATAATTGTACTTTGCGCCACTGGTTATTGCTTAAAAAACATGCGTTATATTAAGATTAGAATCATTTTATAAACAATATTGATAAATTATATTTAAATATCCCATTAGTTTAAGTTCTATCTAAACAAATTGATATTATTGATTTGGTTTCAATCAGATTATCAATAATGTAGTTTTAAACTTCCCATATAAAACATTTGGTTTATATTATACACTATTTGACAAGCTGTGATTTGACGAAAAGAAATTCTTCAACTATTTTCGGATGTCAAGAGCATCATCATTCCGTGAACTGCTGGGCGACATAAAGTTTTATATGGAATTTTGAAGAATATAAAAAAGTAGTAAAGTTTAAAATAAATAAAAATGGATTTTATAACGTGCTTTAAAGACATACGTATTTTATTGAATTATAAAATGCGAGTGTGGTCCTAGAGGGAGGTTAGTTTTCGGAATTTGGTTTCCTAGTACAAATAGCTACATTTGAAACAATGATGTGTGTGAAACAAAAAATTTCGTCAGAATTTCGCTTTAGGTTTCATGATCCACAACTCGAACCACGAAATCGATCGCAGGCTACTATAAACACTACTGTTTGACCCAATGTATTTTAGTTTCCCTTGAAATCGATTTCACGAAAAAAATTTCCTTGGAGTTTCCTAGTATAAAGGCAGCCTAACAATATCACCTTTTTATTTAGTTTGTTTTATATACGATATAGTGGATTATTTTAACAGTAATTGTACTTTACGCCACTGGTTATTGCTTAAAAACATGCATTATATTAAGATTAGAATCATTTTAGAAACAATATTGATAAATGATATTTAAATATCCCATTAGTTTAAGTTCCATCCAAACAACTTGATATTATTGATTTGGTTTCAATCAGATTATCAATAATGTAGTTTTAAACTTCCCATATAAAACATTAAAAATAATGGTAGAACTTTATTTAAATGGTTGTTTGATCTTGTTTATCTCTATACACGCAGGCAAATAAATACGAGTTGTCATCCCAACTAGTATACCAACAACTTAAAATTATATTTTTATTATCTCCAACATCTTTATTATGATTGTTTACAGCCCTGATGTATTTAACGTGGACTTACTGAGCCGACGGATTATATCAGCACAAGTTTATTTCTATGAGCGAGAGCGAAAGGGCCCACCAATTTTGCCGGTAAAGGTATTTTAACATACCTCTTAGGTTTCTTTTACTTACCATATTGTACATTGGACCGATGGCGTTACTTCCCCTCCGAAGGAAGTCGTGCTACAGATTTACATCGCCCAAGTTATATCCATCAACCCCGGCTGGGTTTGAACACATGAATAGTCCATAGTTAAGGAGTACTTTATTTTTTAACAATCGTAATAGTTGTGGACTTTCTGAGCCGACTGATTATATCAGCACACGTGAATTTCTAAGACCGAGAGCGAAAGGGCCCACCAATTTTGCCGGTAAAGGTATTTTAACATACCTTTTAGGTTTCTTTTACTTACCATATTGTACATTGGACCGACGGCGTTACTTCCCCTCCGAAGGAAGTCGTGCTACAGATTTTTATCGCCCAAGTAATATCCATCAACCCCGACTGGGTTTGAACACATGAATAGTCCATAGTTAAGGAGTACTTTATTTTTTAACAATCGTAATAGTTTATCCTGAAAGTAAGGCAAACCTGTTTATTTTAGAACCATGTCTTACCTCATGTTCAGGCTATACATATATGTACTAACTACACTAATGAGTTGGGGATGAGGAAGGTTACATTTAAAGGAAGAGTTACAGAATTTGCCTAGAGAGAGAGATTGAAAAAGCATTTATATAAACACTCCCTCAGTACACCCAACCGAGATTCTAACCCCAATCTCCCTGTAAACGGCAGTCTAATCTATTGCGAGAGTGAAATCCTTAGACCATTGAGCCACCGAAGCAGATAATTTTTATTAGAAAACCATCGATATTGTACTCCAATCCTCTGTGAGAGGGCTGAATACTACTAATAGATTACATTTCTTGTTTTTTGACACTTGGATAAATATGTCACTCTCGTATTCTTTGGTTATTTTTGGTGATGGGGAAGTCGAAGTTCAAATTCATTCTTGTTGTACTGAGATAGTTTTTACCTAAATATATTTCTCACCCTACCTCAACGCAAATCATATTAAATTTCCTCTAAAACATTCTACCTCACACACCGCTACCGCATCAGTGCGAACATCCCGGATGGCAGGTAAGACGCTGTTAACGGGACGGGAATAGGCGACATGACAATATATTTTCAATATTTCCGTTGATGTTTGGTGATACATGTTCATGAGGTGTGTTGGCTGGAGTCACCTTTTTTCAACCTCTTCTAAGGCTCACATACAAGAAAGGTTAAACCTTCACAAACTTCTAAAGCTCACTAAAAGAGAAGGACAATACTTCAACAGCCTCTAAAGATCATTTATAAGAGAAGTAAATAGTTGAGCATCCTCTAAAGCTCTCTTATGAGAGAGTTTAATAATTTAGCAACTTCTAAAGATTCCTTCGAATAAATGTCAATAGTTCAGCAACCTCTAAAACTTGCTCACAAGGGAGGTCAATAGCTCAGCAGCCTCTAAAGATCACTTATAAGAAAGGTCAATAGTTCAGAAGCATCTAAAGCTCTCTTAAAAGAGAGGTCAATGCTTTAGCAACCTCTATGACTCACTTACAAGAGATATCATTAGTTAAGCAGCTTTCTTAAGATCACTTACAAGAGAGGTCAATAGTTCAGAAGTATCTAAAGCTCTCTTTTAAGAGAAGTCAATAATTTAGCAACCTCTATGACTCACTTACAAGAGAGATAACTAGTTAAGAATCCTCTAAAGATCACTTACAATAGAGGTCAATATTTCAACACCTCTAAAGTTTTCTTACAAGAGATATCAATAGTTCAGAAACCTATTCTATGGATCACTTACAAGAAAGGTCAATAGTTCAGCAACTTCTTCCAAAGATCACTTACAAGAAAGAGCAATAGTTCAGCATACTTTGTCCTTAAAACAGTGTTTACTTGAGTGGCCTTCCTTGAAAGAAATTTCACATTGGATGCAATTTCTATTTCTTCCAAGGTATATATTGGCAACTAGGGCATCTACATCGCTTGCTTTGCCACGAGATCTGATATGCTCCTCTTATATCAACAAACGGGCAATAAACTCATTTTTAATTTTGTTTTCTTTAGGAACTGACTCCCACACTGGTATAAAATGATTGTAAGGTTCAGGAAGTGACATTAGAATTTTTGTGATAATCATGGTATCTGGAATACTCTCACCCAATAAAGTCAATTTGGAAGTAAAACATTATATATTAGAAGCATACGTGGCAATTATTTCACCTTCATAAAAACAATAATAACACTTTTTTTTGTTGCATTAAGTGAAGTGTAACATCTGATTTTCAATCATAAATGGATGCAAGTTTGTCCCACATTTTCTTTGCAGTAGTACAACTTAGTAAACGTAATAAAAGTTCTTCAGATATTCTACCAACAATAGTTGTTTTTGCTTTAGTATCCTTTTCATTCCACTTAGCTAAATCGGCACATTCCTCTATAGGTTTGACCTCAATTCCAATGGCGCAGTCAAGAACCTTGTTTGATATTAAAATGATCTTTAACTGGAACTTCCAAATATCCCAGTTATCTTCTCCAATTAATTTAATCACTGATTGATTAAATGCCTACATGATTGTACCAATGTTACTTTAACAACTAAAGTTTACTTTCACCAACACAAAAAAGTTTGCATTGAAACTTCCAACTCACAATATATTTCTTCAATGTACTGGGCCCATAACCTGTTGAAGACGTGTAATAAACTGGAATATTTTAATTAATTTCAACTTTATTCTTTAAATCAAAAGTGAGTTGTAATTTTTATTCAATGACACATATTATTTTTTCACACATAAAACAAAAACTGAAAAAACATCTCTTATTAAGAATAAACAAAATGGGACCAATATACACAAAATGAATTTACCCAACAATTCCGCTAAGTGGTGGCTTCCTGAATGGTCGTGTCAAAACCTTAACGCACAACTTTCATCACTATTGTTAATATAGTCTCACAAAAACTATTTTTAATAACCCAATTTTCTTTTATTTGATTCATATATTTGCGTGTGAAGTGAAGAACAATAAATACGCGCGACAACAATATTTGTGCGCCAACACATTCAAACTCAGACAGGCCAATCTAGGAAACACATTATAATCAAATATCTCCAGCTTCAATATGATATAAGGTAGGATTTAACCATCCATATAATTTCACCGCATAAATAAATAATTAAATTTCTCATTCAACCCCAATCAATTCTTCCTCTATGATTCTGTCTTGTGTTAAGTATCAATTGGACAGCTTCCATATTCCTCAATCCTGAGCGTCTTCAATTATCCTTTTGTAGCGTCTTCCTTCCCTGATATCTTTTTGAATTCCAAACCTTCTCTTTTCTTTTCCTCTTTTCCCCTTTATCTTCCCCTCCATGGTCCTCTTCATTGTAATATGTGGCCCGACCGAGACTTTTTCTCTTCATTATAATCCTTATCGAGCTCCTTTCCTCTCCTATCCTTCTCAACACTTACTCATTCCTCACTATGTCCAGCCTTTTCACATTATCCATTCTTCTCCACATTTAACATTACATTTAAAAACATCCAAACAACTGCGTTCCCTCTTTCTGATTATCTTTAACAACTAAAGTTTACTTTCACCAACACAAAAAAGTTTGCATTGAAACTTCCAACTCACAATATATTTCTTCAATGTAATGGGCCCATAATCTGTTTAAGACGTGTAATAAACTGGAATATTTTAATTAATTTCAACTTTATTCTTTAAATCAAAAGTGATTTGTAATTTTTATTCAATGACACATATTATTTTTTCACACATAAAACAAAAACTGAAAAATCATCTCTTAGTAAGAATAAACAGAATGGGACCAATATACACAAAATGAATTTACCCAACAATTCCGCTAAGTGGTGGGTTCCTGAATGGTCGTGTCAAAACCGCAACGCACATCTTTCATCACTATTGTTAATGTAGTCTCACAAACACTATTTTTAATAATCCAAATTTCTCTTACTTGATTCGTATATTTGCGTGTGAAGTGAAGAACAATAAATACGAGCGACAACAATATTTGTGCGCCAACACATTCAAACTCAGGCAGGACTATCTAGGGAACACAATATAATCAAATATCTCCATCTTCAATATAATATAAGGTAGGATTTAACCAGCCATATAATTTCAACACATAATTAAATAATTAAATTTCTCATTCAACCCCAATCAATTCTTCTTCTATGATTCTGTCTTGGGCTAAGTATCAACTGGACATCTTCCATATTCCTCAATCCTGAGCGTCTTCTTTTATCCTTTTGTAGCGTCTTCCTTCCCTGATATCTTTTTGCATTCCAAACCTTCTCTTTTCTTTTCCTCTTTATCTTCCCCTCCATGGTCCTCTTCATTGTAATATGTGGCCCGACCGAGGCTTTTACTCTTCACTATAATCCTTATCGATCTCCTTTTCCTCTCCTATCCTTCTCAACACTTACTCATTCCTCACTATGTCCATCCTTTTCACATTATCCATTCTTCTCCACATTTAAAATCACATTTAAAAACATGCAAACACCTTCGTTCCCTCTTTCTGATTGTTCACCTCTCATATCCGCATGTCACCACAATTCACATAAAACACTTTGCAAACCTATTTCTAAACTCAATCTGGATTCTTTCCGGTGTTAAAATCCCCTCACCCTTCCATATGCCCCCTTCTCCATAGCTATCCTGATTTTAACTTCCTCCATACAGTATCTATTCCAATTTATTATAGTCCCAAAATATTTGAAAGTCCTTACATGTTCTATTTCCTTCCCTTTAACATTGCCTTCTTCCTTTTCAGCTCTCATAAATTTCGTCTTATCAATGCTTATATTCATTTCAAATTCCTTTGCCACTATTATAATACCATCCATAATGACCCGCAGTTATTTCTTCGACTATGCCAACACCGCTTGATCATCCGCCTACTTAATGATTTTTAGTCGTTCTCCGCCTACTACAATGCCTCGTGTCTTTCGTAAAGCCTTCACTATCAAACTTCGACGTGTATATTGTAAACGCTGGTGACATACACCATCTCTTTCGCACCCCTCTCTCCAATACTCATATCTTCCGTTTCATCCTCCCCCACTCTCAACACTACTTTCTGTCCTGTGGACACCTGCTTATTATTGTTCTATCCTTCCAATCAACACCATTGTTTCTCAAAACCTGCAGTAGCATACTCCATTCCACCCAATCATACATTTTATCCCAATCAATAAAACAAACATACATTTCCCTTTTCACTCCCACAATTCGTTTTTCTAGCACTATTAGACACACGACTGCATCTCTGGTCCCATTTCTCTTTCTAAAACCAAACTGGTCTTCTTCCATATTCTCCTCTATTTTCCCTTTTATTATCCTCAGCACTATTCTTGTCACAGCCTTGGTAATATAACATATAAAACTAATTGTTCTACAGTATCTGCATGCTTTGGCATTGAACGTCTTTGCTAAAGGAACCAGAAACAATCAATAGGCCTATCAAAAATAGATCATATATAAAAATAGTGATTCCACTAAACTAAACTCGATATATATCGACCTGTTGACCAGTCAATCTGAACACCTGGTATTTTTTTGAAAGAATGTGGCATTCTACAACATATATAATTATTCTAGCATATACGAGTGTTCTACCACTGCTGGTCCACAGAAAACTAACAGTGCAATTGTACAAAGAGGAATTTAAGTTTGTTAACTTAATTTGATTGCATTTAATAAAGTAAAGTCATTTATTGTGTTGATCAATATTTCATAAAACACGAGACATTATTAAGTAACATCAATACCGAGTTCGTATCAATACATCAAAACGGCTTAGTGCCTAAACTGAAAAGCTTCCGTACATAGGGGGGTCTCAGATAATTTTCTCCTGGACTTCACAGTTTTTTTAATGGCCCTGAGTTAAGGTTCCCGGGTTCTATTCCTAGTATGGCTGAAAAATGTATCTTAGGTGAAATGGAGGATTCCCCTTTCACAATGATGCATTAATAGCAGGGGGATGGATGTCGAGTCTGTTCTAGATTAATTTAATTAATGGTTCGTGTGCTAAAACAAATTATTCGGATTAAATAATAATAATATTTAGCACCGCGTCTTACTACCCGTTCGGGTTATACGCTTTAAGTACTAATTACTCTAATGGATTAGGAATTGGGAAGGTTTAATTAGAGGAAGTGAACCCGCATTTGCGTGGAAGGAGAGTGGAAAACCATTTAGGAAAAACCACCCCCAGTTCACCCGACCGAGATTCGAACCTCGATCTCCCCGTCCTCAGCAGACGAGCTCAACACGACAAGCGCGTTAGCCAACTACGCCAACGAGGCGGGTTAGTCGGTTTAAAAAGTGCACGTTAAATACCTCAAATAAATGAAATGAAAAAACTCGGAAACAAGATCAAACGGGACACATGTTTGTATGAACATTTTTTTTTGTCTCCTGTCCACCCCTGAAGTAGGTCCTACATGTCACGGTACATCCTATATATATTCTATTGGAGATAGAATCGCTTTTTAAAACTTGAGCTTGCTACCACCCACTCAACCCTTCCTGATATATTATCGTTCGTTCTGAAAAGAGAAAAAGCAAGGGGTTGGTTCGTATCCCTCTCGTTTCTACTTGTTCCTCAATGTATTCGTAGTAACCCTCGGTCGTGGTTACTCCATGTAGTACATGCTCGACCGGAGTTACAAGTAGCGATATTTGGTGGGCGTGGCCCCGGCTGGAATCACTAATGTGCGTGTCTGTGTGTCATTGTCAGCTTATCGCCTTTACTCTGTGACCTCTTCTGCCCAATCCCATTCCAGCATCACACCGCTTTGTCAGCCGACTGTACCCGATGTACAAACAAGGTTCATTACTTTACACGCCACAGGTCTACTCAAGTTGGCAGTACTGTTGGGTGACAGGAACAAGACGGGTTTGAACCCTAAAGTCTGTTTCATGCTTTAAACAAAACCCCAGTGAAGTGTTACAAGATATAAACCTAATCAGTGGCATGTCGTGTATTGTTGCCAGGTTTACCAGAGCCTCATGTTTCCCATGTGACCAATCATTCATATTCTTGGCTATACATGCCTAGCTTTGGAATAATATTTTTCCGTTGATATTCGGACATTAAAGGACTCCTTTTGTGGATTATGATCCAGTATTAACCCCCGAAGGGATCTATCTATCTACGCGCATTCACTCACATTTAGTTGAAAACGATATTAAACATATAAAACAAATTCTTAAATAATCTGGGATTTATAAATGTCCATAATTCTTCTCAGTGCTCTAACATGTCCCTTTAAGGTATTGTTAACATTATTGTGAAACCTATATTGTCGGCATATGAACTAATTTGTTATCATTTTCCTCTTCTGGAAGCATTAGAAAATGAATTCGGGCATCGGTGCTGACTATAACATTTCATTATTTTCAGATGGGTTCTTCCTGGTATCCAAAATTTAGACGCTAGCCCCGAATGTTTAAGATTAGGCATGCTGTTATCGGCTAAGAAAGTTTGTAAGTTTTGTAATGCATATTTAATGTGCTGAGAATATTTTTTTATTTTATTATTTAGCACCACGTTTTACTACCCGTTCGGGTTATACGCTTTAAGTACTAATTACGCTAATGGATTAGGAATTGAGAAGGTTGAATTAGAGGAAGTGAACCCGAATTTTCATGGAGGGAGAGTGAAAAACCATTTAGTAAAACCACCCCAGCTCTACCGACCGAGATTCGAACCTCGATCTCCCCGTCTTCAGCAGTCGAGCTCAACACGACTAGCGCGTTAGCTAACTACGCCACCGAGGCGGGTCTTAGAATGTTAAATACTTTAATTAAAATAAATATGTATTTGCACTTTCATTACAGAATGGGTGTGTTATGCATTTATTTTTATAAGTCAATTTTTTTCGAAGAATATTTCTTGCGATGGACGGTAGAAAGTTGGTTAGCTATTTAATCCAATTACATTTTTAATATTTTAGTTGGAATGTAATAATACAATGATTTATAATAATTATATAGTATAGTTTAAAATTGATTTTAAATGTTGGTACAGATACACATCTATTTAAGACCTTATACACATAAAATATCTAAACGAATATATAAATCCTTACTAAAATAACCCGTTAACGTGGTCACACGGAAAAAAGCATCAGGCTTATTTGATTTACCAGTTCCGGTTAGGCCAAGTCTATAACTACTTTCGGATATACTGTGCTAGCTTATTTCTGAATGGTTTCCCACTCTCTCTCCATTAAACTATAACTAAATCTAAATATTTTACCATTTCCATCCATACTGCTATTTAGTGAAATACATTGATAGTCTAGTTGAGCAGTAATTAGTAGAGGCCCACATCAACCAAAGTGTTCAGGATTAGAATCCCGGCTGGATGTACTAAGAAGTGTTTTTCCCCTGAACATTTCCACCACGCTAATGTGGACACACCACTAAATTCCACCTTCCTCATTCCTACCCCCGTTTAGTGTATTTATAACTGATATCCCGGACGGAGGGTTGAGTGTTGGCGCATGAAATACAAACAAAAGGAAAAACATTTTGTTATTTTCCTTCTGGAATTGAACCTGAGTTTCCGGGACGTGTAATGGGACCTCCCTCGCCCTAGAACTCTTCGGCTGCCACTCTATCGCTACTCCGGCTCAAATGGAAACCTTTCACGTCACGCGGACTGACCGGGCCTTTGTCGGGGCCTAAAATACGATTACGTAGAAGAGAGTGGNCCACGCTAATGTGGACACACCTCTAAATTCCACCTTCCTCATCCCTACCCCCGTTTAGTGTATTTATAACTGATATCCCGGACGGAGGGTTGAGTGTTGGCGCATGAAATACAAACAAAAGGAAAAACATTTTGTTATTTTCCTTCTGGAATTGAACCTGAGTTTCCGGGACGTGTAATGGGACCTCCCTCGCCCTAGAACTCTTCGGCTGCCACTCTATCGCTACTCCGGCTCAAATGGAAACCTTTCACGTCACGCGGACTGACCGGGCCTTTGTCGGGGCCTAAAATACGATTACGTAGAAGAGAGTGGGGAGGATGGGTCCAGGAGGGGTTAAAGGGGAGGGGGAGAGGTCACTTTAGAGAGCTGTTATGCCACCACTAGTTCAAAGACGCACTCCACTTGGCTTGACAGGGTGGAAATCAAACGGAAAATTAATCAGGTTATAAACTACTTGGTGACAATTTTAATGAATTTACTTGCGCCGACACTCTTGTCAAACGAGATATCATGTTTGAGTGACTCAAACAAAATTGTAATTTGTTTCACTATAATTTGATGATTTCTGAAATAGCTCATTTTGAAATACCTAGTTTAATTTATCTTCACACTTTCGGTCATTAAAAATTGTTGGGGTGAGATTAATACAATATTTTGTGACCGTGTATGAACGTTTAATGAATCAGTGTAATTGAGCTATATAGGCTAGATAAATCACCCGCATCGGTAGTCAAGCGTTCAACGGAATTAGACGCGCATTGCACCTGGTTGAAATTTTACCATAAGATTGGGGTATGACTCTCGGCTGGAGGGTGCACTTGAGCTGGTTTTTCACGTGTGATTTTAGCCTCCTATTCTAATGATTGTACGTGCATTTCCTCTGAATTAGCTAGTTAATCCTTATTACATCGACAAAGTCGTTTGTAGTAAAGGTGTTTAAAAACACTTGAAATATTCTTTGGAGGTTATTATCTTATAGCAGGAGCTACTTGGTTAAGGATAAAGAGGGAAACTCATAGGAAGTACACTCGCATTAACTTGGAAAGGGAATGAAAAATCCAAATGTGAAAAAGCAATCTTTAATGGGTCAGATTTCTAACTTGACATCTTCACCATCAGCAATAGTCTTTTGCAAGCTAATGCCTTGGACTGTGTGGCCACTGCAGTAGGTGATACAATAATACATTAAAAATAAACCAAGCAGTTATTTTCTCATACATCCTTAAATGCTTATTACCTTATTCGCAGTTATATATAACATTGCATCTCACTTCCTAGACCTAACTTTCCACATCTAAACACAATGATGCTGTGGAGACGAGATAGGAATAAAGTAGAGGGAACTCATCCACATTTGCGTGAAGGCAGTCGAGAAAATATTCAGGGGAAAATATCCCCTTCATTACACCTGACCGAGGTTCGTCATAGGAAATTAAGACCAGATGAGCTTGACCACGTGAGCACCTATAGTGAAAGTATTATAATAAAATTAATTTAAAATGTTCTAAAGCTTTTCACCTTGGTATGTAGGACTACATCGAAACTATTCAATAAGGAGTATATACCCTCCCCCCGACCCCTTACCAAAGTGTACAGAGTGTTTGTTAATAGTCGAGAATCAAGGTCCTCCCCCACGTCTCGCTTCAATGTGACGTTTAGGCTATGGAAACTTTCACAGGAGTGGATAATTGGCCCGAACCTTGATTCCTACTGTGACAATGAGACCAAGGGAAAACTGTCGAGGGTAAGGGGATGGTTACAGGGCCAAATAAACTCGACTCCTCCCCTTCCCTTCCCCCCTCATCAGCCTTCCTCTAGCATGTTGCGTAACGTAATTACGAAATTGACAATTACAGCTGCGCTCCCCTCACCCCTTACTCTCTCTTCAACCTTTCCCTCAGTCTACTTTACTCGCACAAACACACACAAAACACACATGCGTTAGTGTGTTGCCTCTAGTAGAACTGCCACAGTTCATTACAAGTCCAGTTTACGTTGAATGAAAAAAAGAAGAAGAAAGGAATTGCGAGATTGTAAACAAACAAGAAAGATATTTAACACATATGGTCCTTTAATGCAACGGCCATATTTACATACGGAGTGTGGGTTACAGTCGCTTAAACTGTGTTCACTAACGCTGCGTTTGAACTGAAGAGTACCTTGTTAATGACCCGATCATATAGTGAGTGAGCTTTGGTTTCAGACACAACCGTCTCTGGATACATCTTTCAACACAATTAAATAAAGCTAAAAAAGGACATAGGCCAAAAAAAAGGATCGATCATGGAACTTTAGATTACGCACCATTCTCTTACCAATGAGGTATAAAGAAACTCGTCCCCTGCTCAGGCTCATTCTTCAGTCATCGTTAAAGGCAGTGTCTGTGATGGGTGTGCAATTATTTTTAGAACAGTGTCTTACACATTCTGATTATAAGCATATGTACTAGTTACACTAATGTTTTAGAGATTAGGAAGATTAAATTTAAAGGAAGTGTACAAACATTTGTGTGAATGGAGGTCGGAAAACTATTTAGGGAAAACCACCCTTGATACACTGGACCAGGATCGAACACTGATTTACCCGTCTTCGGCGAAAATAGTATTTTAGACCATGTGGCCACGAAAGCGGGTATGATTTAGTTAATTTATTAATAATTTGTTGATATAGCTAAGGCGTTATACAATTTGTTCGCCATTAATGAGTATATCTGTGTCTAACACTGATGAGACTGTGGCCACTCTTTAGTTTTATTTTAAAACAATCAAATTTATCTTGATAGTAAGTTGCCAAAAAGTCCAAATCCATTGTTTTATAAAATTTGTAAAAAAAAAAGTAAGACAATCCCAAGAATCAAATGGTAGGCCGAGGGAAGACTAAAAACCAATATTATCTGATTAATATCTGTATTTTTCTAAGAATCAACTCATTCATAATTAGTCACGGTGGTCACATCAGTATGTTTATCCTATCACGTTAGAAAAATACTAAAACCACCGAGTATGCAAATCACGTAACACAGTCGGTCCTAGTTAAAGCCTAATTCACTCATAATATTCGATGAATTGGTTCGTTTGGCCAGACCACCCCCTTTACACGCGGCGCCAAATAGAAAGCTCATTAGGCGTCCCAATGATTGGACAACATGTTTATATTCGCGGCAAACATGAAAATATCGACAGTGCTGCTTACTAGATGGTGGTGAACTACGAAACCACCCGTAACGTTACTCTTATCATCCAATTATAACGTGCACATACAAATTAAAATATTACTAATTTTTATCATAATTCAAAACAGAGAAAATATACTATATATATATAAAATCACCACGTCTTACTACCTGTTCAGGTTATACACATATATGATAATTAATATAAAGGGGTCGGGATGAGGAAATAAGTATCTTTGAGATAATCTACCCACATTTCCGGGGAAGGAGAGTGTCAAACCATTTAAGGAAAACCACCCTCAGTGGACCTGACCGCTATTCAAACTCTGATCTCCCCGTCATCAACAGGCCAGTCTAACATGAGCGTGACGCCTTAGACCGCAAGTCCTCAACCTTTTCAACTTAGAACACATTCAAGACTAAAGATAGTGTGGTGGGCACCGTTTAATTTCTAAAGGCAAATTGTTTGGTGGGTTGGAGGGGATGTTTGATGGTTAAAACCTCTTTCCACCTAAGTTGACGGAAAAAATAACTAAAATGATATTGACTTTTTACAATTTTAACAATATCAAAACAAAGGTACTAGAAATAATATAACTACTCTCCACCATTTTGGTGTTTAAGTATATGTTAGAAATATTTAGTTAGTCTTGGTAGCCTAATTATCTGAAAATAAAGCTGGGTAGATCACGACAAAAATTTACAGAGGAAATAGGAAATAAAAATATGGAGATAAAACTGGATAGAGATATGTCTTCGGGATTTGGATAAAAATCAAAAACATTTCCTCTTGAAATTATTGCCATGGTAGTTCCGAGTACAAGTGTCAAATGAGTCGGCTAAATAAGAGGAATGAAAGGGATGTATTGGATAAGAAAGAGAGGGAGGTTGCATTGTGGAAGTGGGGTTAGCTCTCATTATCCAGCTCCTTTAAAACAGCATGCCTGGAGACAAACAGGTTTTGGTCGGAAAAGGGACATATGATTAAAAGTGTTTGTCAAAAACTTATCAGTTGTGGTCAAAAAGTTGAGGGCACACGAAAAAGGGTTGGTGGACATCCTGGTGGCCGTAGGTGTAGGGTTAGGCACCCTTACCTTTAACCATTTGGCCACTGAATTGGGTAGCAAAATATTAATATACAATTATATTCTGAGTAAAATGAAATACCAGTATTGCATTTATAATTCTATAAATCAAGAGAATATGAACTAAAACCTCTCACATCAGCCTCGTAAAACTGCAGGATGAACTTCAAAGAAGACTCTAAAAAAAGATCTGAATATGACCAATATGCTATGAGCTGACAACGTTAATTCATTTGAGGATTATGTTAGACCTGTCCTGAAGAGACAAAACAAAGAAATGGCTTGAAAAGTAATACTTCTCCATGTTTTGCATGAGGGAATAATCATCTTCATAGTAGTCACAAATTTGCATATACATTTGCACCATAAGTTCACTATCAATATAAGCTGTCGATCTGTTTAATGTAACCATGTTTTATGTAGAGCTAAAACTTCAATTAATATGGATATCTGTTATATAGATTTTACTACTATATCGTTAAGGTCCACTCCAACATAAACATTAACACCACCACCTGTTCCACCTGCATCGGTGGGCACGAAGATTAGAAGTAAATAACTTTTAGTACGGTTTGTTTATGATATCAATGTTGAGGCTAGCAGCCTGTTCTGGTATTCTTGGTGTGGTTTTTCATACATTATTTCCCTCTATCTTTTTATGCAAATGGGTGTATACATCCTCTTAATTCTACCTTCTTCAAATCCACTCCAATAGTGTAATTACATTCGGATGGACCGAATGGGCAGTGAAACGTGGTGCACACAAAACAATAACGTGTACTATCTTTTTATGGTAGCACGATTCATAGTTCAGTTTCAAACAATTGGCTCGACAAACTCATTGTATATAGGAGCTGCTTTGAAAATTTTAAATTGTTTTTCAAGCCACCTATATTTAAAACTATACTCATTATTAATAAACTACGGGAAAGCCTGTCCACAATAGGGTCAATAATCTAATTGTCTTGATCTAGAAAAAAGTATGGATAAATGGTTGTTTCATTTGAAAAATAAACAATCCTAAAAACTAAATGATTGTTTTAATTTAATTTGTAATAGGGAGTTATTTGAAATTGAACAATAGCTTTGGATCATTGGACTCTGCCCACAGTGTGATAAATAGCCAGATCCGCCAAATTAAAAACATTTGGAAATCTTTAAGTATGTAAACATTTCAATCTTTGCTCGTGACACGATTAAGTTTTCTCAATCATAAGAGGAATAAAACATTCTAGAAGGATAAGTTAAGTCTTACTCGACTCAATTTATTATTATGATTACGACGTACTATAATACATAATGTGAAAAAATAAGAATAGCTATTCACTCTAGAGGTAAACTTCATTTTAACTTTTATTGGGTGACTTTCTGGTCTAGGGGTAAGGTGTCAGTCTTGTGCGCTAGGGTTCCAGAGTTCAATTCTTAGTCTTGGTACATATTTATCTGATTGTCTAACATTTAATTCACCTCTGACAAGACGTGTAATATTCACAACTTGTGAATGTGTGGAATGCCAGGTCTCCACCATGGTTCGGATTCCACGTTAAACTGTAGGTCATCCATTTCATCTCACATACACCCAACCATTACACATTAGTGTAAGTGCGTATAATCCAAACGGGAAGTAAGATGCTTTTCTAATGGTAATAATAATAATAATAATATAATAATAATAATATAATAATAATATATTATTACAACATTCCCTGTAAACAATATTATTTGTAAATATTTTGTTAATGTTGCTAAGCATTGCTCCTTTATTATAACTATTTATAATCATAAATTTTACGTCCATCTGTTTGTGAACTCCGGAAATAGTGACATATAGCTGTCAATGAATGAAAACAGGCTTCGGAAAATATATGCCTACTATGTCTAGAGTTTGTCCTTGAAACTTATTAGTAACAGTAATTGAGAATTAAAACTGTACCAGAAACTGCTGCGGTCTCAGGTTGAATGTAATTTCAGTACTTGGGATTGACAAGTCAGCTCTGAGAATAAAATATGTACTTTTCTATGATGATCTGGTCAGAATATGTGGCATGTATTATGTTATTATATTCTAATATGGTAACTGACAACTACGTACTGAACCATCCTTAACAAGATTAAGGGGAATTCAGGAGGTCCAAATAACAAAAATATAACTGTAGAAAAAATGGCAATAGGAGCGAGTGCTTGGAGTTCTTTGCTTTGACTGTCTGTGGACAAACATTCAAGACTCAGACCCCGTAACTCCGGCCCGTTGTGGAGTTCAATAAGAGAATGGTCTATCTTCAAAGATAGTTAAAAGAACGATGAATTAATCTCTAAAAATGCTACACCAGAATAAAGACTCAATCAATAACATATAAAATAAAATACCTAGGATAAGGTGGATTAAAGTTATGAATAAGAATAGTAAATGTTTTCAAGTTGGTATTTATTTAACTAGCAATCAATCCTTTGAGAAATATATATAATTAATATAATATGACAAAATTGACATTTACGAAATATTTGAGACATCATTAGCGTATGCAAGCAATAAATATATGAATATATTTAGGGAAAACCAGCATGGTTTATATTATTAAGCAAAGTTTAATATTTGAGAAAATCGCCATTATCATAGATTAACCCAATACTGTACAATGACATTGATCACTTAAAAAACAATATCTAAAAAAATAGTTAAGAGTAATGTGTTACAAGAAAATAGATAATCAAAAAGGTTATCCTTAGTTGGATAATTATACAAAATATTTCTCCCAAACATTTAGAATATAGACCTATACAACATATTAACTAGCCACATAATATTAACTTTGAATTCTACCTAAATATTTACTTTTCTTCTCCCTTTTACTTATTAACAATTATACCATTTTGTCATAACAAAAATAAATTGAAAAAAGTTAACGTTGAGACGTCATGGATAAAATAACTATCATTTAATTTTTGAAGCTTTACTAAACTCATAAACATATATAAATTTATTATCAAGAGACCGAATAATATAATATTAATGAGATTCAAAATCGACTCTTTAGTCAATGGTAATATATCGTAAACATCCTAAAGTTTATAATCGATAGTTTTTTGTTTATCGATGAACAAAAAAAGATCGATCATTGATATAAATGTCTCCATCGTGTAACTAATCTACTTAGAAGTGAAGTCGATCGTATTTTAAACTATTATAATTTTAAGATTAAATAACCAAAATAGAATTTTGAATAAGAAGTTAACATGATATAAATAGGAAATATGAATGAAGCCGAAAGGAAATTTTGATCTTACATTCTATATTACTTGAAGCTAAAGCTTCTCCTGCTCCCAATCTGATCACGCCTAAGAGTGGCGTCTGAATGCTCAGATTCCACTATATATTCAACGCAACCCAGAAAAAGTACGACGGGGAAAAAAAGGGGGGGTGGGGGGTGGCACACATGGAACATTCGTGAATCGCACACGCGCATGAGAATATACATCTAGAATGTTCTTTTCAGTCCAAAGATCCTCCTAAACTAGGGGTGAGCAGAACATCTTCACAACAAAAGATCTTTGTCACTAAGATCTTTGGCAAAAATCTAATACACTATCGGGGTTCAGTATTACATCCAACGCGCGGCTGAGTAGGTCTGTTTTGATAGCAACTTGCATTAGTGTTCCTTGTTGACATCAGCTGCAGTATGATGGGGTAAGTTTAATTTATTTTATTTGTACACTAATGTCGCTGAATGCTAACGTACCATCGCACAAACCTTGATTGGTATTCAGATTCCTTAGTAATATTATAATTAATACACCCAACTTTCAGATTTAATTTATGAGGTGGAATTCCAGAAGATATGAAGTTGCTTACATATTACTTCAGGGAGATATGTTTCTTTGTTTTATCATCACAATCAATGGAGTCTACACTTAATTAATACTTAACTTCTCCATATAAAATTTTCAGCACTTCTTAATTTCGTGGGCATACGATTGAAGTAGCAACTCATAATTTTGTTTTTGTCATCATCAATAGTTATTTTCCAAATTGTTTCACTAAGAAAATACAATAGTATGGAGACTATACACATATGAGTTATATAAAAAAAACACGCTAATGTTTTAAAGATAAGGAAGGTAGAATTAGGAGAAAATGTACCTCCCTTGGGTAGATGAAAAAAATTCTACATTGTCATTATTGTCAAGTTGTTTATATTTTACTATCACTCCCACGATAAGCTAAAGACAAAAATGCTTCAAAGTGGTTTAAGCCAACACCTTTTGTCTTGAATATTCTAGTCCACATTTTCGAATTCCGTTATATAATAGTCGCGTAGTTTTCACATACATTATGTCATAGCTGACGATACCTTGTCATTCCATTTTATAGTTACATATTTGATTTATATAGCCTAAACGTCTTTGGCTTTATAAGTCTATCTTCTTAGTTTATTGTTCAACCTCTTATAGTTTTGTAGTACTTATACATTGTATTTTATACTTCCTCCATTCTTATATCTTATTATAATTGCTTGTGAGTAGGCTTAAACCCAGTGTATCAGGGCGCAAAGGGGTGGCTGGTGGAAGGGGTATGTACTTTGGATGCCCGCGGAGGTGC
>CABFOW010007539.1:0-13311 GCA_902141385.1 Timema californicum | reverse complement strand
TATATATATATATATATATATATATATAACAAAGCAAATCTATGTAGATCATAGCACTTTGAAATTTCAATTTGAACCAATTTTCTCAAGTCCATAAAATATTAACATCCTTTTTCAAAACCCATGTTGAACACTAATGCTTACAAGTGTTAAATAAACACACACATAAGAATGTGGGCCTATAATTTTTTCACCATATTTTATACGTACCACAAGACGTTCTTGAATATTCTTCTAAATGGAAAATGAAAGATCCAGTTTGTTATAAACATTGTCTCGAATATTTGATACATTTTATTTCATCATAATCTTCAGCATTTAAATAATAAAAAATATAATATTTTTAACTCTTGTTTAAGTCTGCCATAATTTTTGTTACCTGTTGTAAACTCTCAATAAATCGACTAAGAAGAAAATAAATAGTAAAATTATATGCCTTTAATTATTTCTAACAGCTATTAACCATATCATGGTAAATCTCAATTTAAATATAATAGACAGGTAGGATTATGATTATGTCATTGCTTAAGTCAACCAGTTCACAACAGTTTATATTTTAATACTAAAATAACCAAACGTACATTTTTTTAGTAAGTAGATTTGTCTACCATGTAGCTTTGCATTTGTAATTAGCTGGCTTGTGTACTGAGTGACATCACGCGCTCAAACCAATCAGATGCATTTCTCCATCTGGCGTTACCTCTCTTCATATTGGTCTAGCTATAGGTTGTAAAGGTTGGTATTATTGACACCAGAAAGCAAAATCTCCCTAATTGAAATAGGACGAGACCGGATTAACCTTTTCTAACAAAATATAAAAATAAATGGAAAAACCATTTTTCTAAACTTGCTGGATCTTTCATTATATAAACTATTTGAAAATCTATTGATTCCTCTTTATCTTAGTTTTGCAGCCTCAAAACAAATATTCCTAATAACAACAAAAGCCGCTTTAACAAGCATCAAACGGCAGGCCTACCACCTACTGTCAAATACGCTATATATAGCAAGCTCGGAAAGAATATCAATAGCACTGGATGATTGCATTTTTTTTCTTTCTCCAAATAGTCTGGCGAATGCTAAGTTATAGTATAAATATTGAAAAATATATCCCGCTTCCCTGCTTTGCATCAGATGAATACGTTTTAAAATATTTACTCTTCCCGTTACCAACGCCATCTATCATCCAACATCGTGTTAAATATTTCTCCTTGCTTTTCAGAGCACTGTTTCAAACACACATTTCTCCTTGAATATCCCATGGCCGACCTTATGTCGAATCTCTTAGAGTTGGCATTGGAAGAACCGTATAAAAAGAAATTTGTCTTTCATCTTTCACTTATGTAGAAAGGTTCATTTGCGCGTTTGTCTGTTTGTATCTTCGTTATAAACAAATGATAAATTGACTTAGTAGTGTGACTTTATATAATACATTGCTATCTTGACGTCTTAAACCTTCTGAATACTGATTTTGATGTGATGATGTCTTAGACTGCGTGACGACGATTGCGGGTAGCTTCAAAACAAATAGGGTACACTCAGAAAGATGAAGGTGTAGAGCTGGGGTTTTTTCTTTTAAATTCTACCTAAATTATGAGCCTAGTGACGTATATCGTTTGAATACGTTTGTGATATTAAAATATATCCTATATTGTTCCCTATCATTATAATTATGCTGCTTACTTTAGTAGTGATTCTTTTTTTAACCGTCTGACGCCATGAACTTGCAGCTAATGTATTAAATAATTATTAAATTAGTAGAACATTATCAATGGTTAGAGTTTTAAATCGTTTATATAAATAACTTAGCATTAATATATCTACTTTTCTCAATGGTTTGGTCGCATTTATATAATACAATAAAAAATGGAAACTAGCAATGCTCCCTTCAAATCCTAGACAAAAAGTTATTTATAAGAAAAACAAGAAAAATACATATATTATATTTTTGAAACAAATATTTGTCGTTTAAAATGTCGTGTGTTGCTGAGAATCATAACTTGATTAAACAAACTCTGACCGTAGACATTTAAAAAAAGGGGTTATTGTTTGGTCAGTAAAAAAAAGTATTGGGAAAATAACCCTCCATAAATAAGTGGCTTATTTCTGTTCGATTTAACGAAACTAAAGTTTAAAAGAATGGATACTGAAATGTATTATTATTATTATTATTAGCACCACGTCTTACTACCCGTTCAGGTTGTACGCACTTACGCTAATGTGTAATGGTAGGGTGATTGTGAGATGAAATGGAGGACCTACAGTTTAACGTGGAATCCGAACCACGGTGGAGGCCTGGCATTCCTCACATTCACAAGATGTCTTATCAGAGGTGAAGGAAGGGTTTGGTAATCAGATAAATCTTTGCCGGGACCGAGGATTGAACCCCGGCCGCCAGCATAGAAGTCTGACACCTTACCCCTAGACCACCAGGTCACCTACTGAAATGTAATTTTAGAGTCTTCACGCCAAAATAAAACACTCAAGTGCACACCTCAAAAAAACACCAAAAGCAATAATTTTAGTTTTATTTCTCTAAGATCCATTCTCTTCGAGTAATGACACTAATACACATATATGTGTGTACATACATGTGCAGATTGATAACTTTACTATAAGTGGAATCACACCCGCATCGGTTGTCGCATATTTTAACGCATCATCCTCGAGTTGGACTAGATTCCGGTGATGGGGAGGTCAGTTTAATGAGGTTTTTTCCCCCATAAATGGTTTCCTACTCTCCCTGGAAGCAAATTTGTGTACATTTTCTATAAAATTCTACTTTTTTCATTCCTGCTTACTTAGTGTAATTAATGTATGCGTGTAATATGAATGGGTACTGAGATGCTGTGTAAAAAAATTAGGACCAAAGATAATTGTTTTTGAGTAGTGAGTAGTCTTAGAATGTGCACGTTAAGTACCAATAATAAATAAACAAAGATAAGAAATTGATATTTTCACTATTTATATATAAGTTTTTTAAATCTAATATCAAATAGAATTTAATTTTCTTAAAATAAATAGTGTAGTACATTTAATTGATTTGTTTTGTGTGTTAAAAAACGAAATATATAAACACGGGATTAGTAGGGACTTTTTGTTTATTAAAACAATAACTTGCAGCGATAAATAAAAAGATTTTCTGAAAAGAAATGACATAATAAATCTAGGAAGTGAATAAAACGTAAGCGAGGAAGAATAAAGAGGAAAGTGAAATGAGAGAACGAGACTTTTTTTTTTTCTCTGAGTGTTGGTTGGACTGATGTTCTTCTTTCTTCTTTTTTTCCCCCCTATTCTTTTGCGAGCTCTTCACAACAACAAAAAATCATCCTGACACTCTAGAGGGTGTATGTTCCCTCGGGAATCTCTGAGAACACAATGCGAGATAACTCTTTCCCTTACAAGTGATTCTCATTCTCTTCCCAGTCCCCAAATGGGGTTCATCGGGCAACAATACCATATATCCACATTTTAAGGTGGGGTGTAAAGATAAGGTCAGTTAAGGTCAGTACTTTTGAAGTTGTTATAGAGAAAAAAAAACTTTTAGAAAAAGAAAATTAAAAGCTTCTTCGGCACAGATTTATCTGATTACCAAACCTTTCCTTCACCTCTGACAAGACATATTGTGAATGTGGGGAGTGCCAGGAATCCACCGTAGTTCGGATTCCGCGTAAAACTGAAGGTCCTCCATCTCATCTCAAAATAACCCTACCATTACACATTTAAGTGCGTATAACCAGAACGGGTAGTAAGACGCGGTGCTAGTAATAAAAAGCTTCTTCAGTTGATAAGTTTGGTTAAATTTTCTACCAACCGTAATCCCAAAAGTCTTTGAATAGTTTTCACAAGAATATCTGACTTTGATGAAAAAAACATTAAATTAATCGACTAAATTGAAAGAAGACACCTGTACATGAGAATCAAACATGGAATATTTAAGTTAGTGAGACCTCTGAGTCATCCAGGGATCGTCCCACGTTCAGGATCATCCGCCACTCATTGTTTTAAGGCGTAGTCTGTGATGGACGTGTGTATATCATTGGCTACTAAGAGCTATAATTTATATCACAGCCAATTTGTAACTAGGCTGAGGCTTTATGTTACCAATAATACAAATACATTGTACGTTACAAGCGAATCAATATGGAAGAAAGAAACGATACCCAATTAAGTATACATGAAAAAAGAAGCTTGGGGGATTAAATATTATAATTAGGTGACCTGGTGGTCAAGGGGTAAGGTGTCAGATTTCTGTGCTGGGGGTCCGGGGTTCAATCCTCGTTGCCGGCACAGATTTATCCGATTGCCAAACCCTTCCTTCACCTCTGACAAGACGTGTATTAATCACAACTTGTGAAAGTTTGGAATGCCAGGTATCCACCGTGGTTCGGATTCCACGTAAAACTGAAGGTGCTACATTTCATCTCACAATCACCCTACAATTTCATATTAGCTTATGTGCGTGTAGCCCGAACGGGTAGTAGGACGCGGTGTTAATAATAATAATATAATTATGGATATCGGCCATATCTGATTCATATTCGAATAAATTGAAATTAAATTAAATGAAGATAAAAAGACGTGTTAAAATTACCCGATTGTGTATTTAGGGACTGTTGAGGTTAATATGCTTAAAACATTACTATAAGCTTATTTAATTTGATCAATAATATATTTTGCGATTAAAACTGTAAAAAATCACATTACTTTTCACCCCAAATTAAGTAACGCCTGTGGGTACTTGGGCTGAGGCGTCAACATGACTAGATCTGTTTTCTGTGACGGGGAAGTCGAGTTTCGAATCCTGGCCATGTATAATAAGTGTAGTTTTTTTTCTCTTATAAATGATTTCTCACTATCCTTCCACACAAATTCGGATACATCTATTCTAAAATTTTACTTAACTTAGTACCAACGTGATAAGTATATATATATATTTAGTACCAACGTGATAGGTATATATATATATATATATATATAAAAGTATATAACAATTTAACTAAATTCTTCTACTGAAAAAATATTTTAATATATTTAACTATAACCCCCACACCGTCTTAAGAGTACGTGTACAGGTTTTTAGATATTGTTTTTTTTAATCGCATCTCACAACCCTCCCAGGATTTATTTTCACTTAGTACCAATGCGATCAGTGTATATATATACACTTCTAACGTGATAAGTATATATATATTTATCACGTTAGAAGTGTATATATATATATATATATATATATATTTATCACGTTAGAAGTGTGTGTGTGTATATATATATTTATAACGTGATCAATATATATATATACATATATATATGCGATTAATAAAAAACCATATCTAAAAATCTGTACACGTACGCTTAAAACGGGTGTGGAGGTTATTGCCAAAATTATTAAAATATTGTTTTAGTAGAAGCATTTAATTAAATTTTTCTACAAATAATGATCTCAAAATCTAGTAAATATTTTCATTGACAACTGTGAATTTGATTTTTAAAAAACTTTAGATCTTAATTTAAAAATAAATATTTCCAAATTTAACTATGCTTACTCCAAACATAAATCAATTGTAGAGAATGTAATACGTAGAAAATTAAACTTAACCTAACTACTGAAGCAATATATTTTTATCTTGACCAAACACTTTTTTTGTTCATAAATACTAACAAAATAATTATTTATTTGAACTTGCGTTCCTTTATCCCCGAAAATTGTGCAAGATGAGTTTTTTAGCACCACGTCCTTATACCCGTTTGGGCTATTATCGTTAGGGATGAATAAAGTTATATTTAGATAAAAGTGTACCCATATTTGCATACATGCAAATTGGAAAACCATTTAAGAAAACCCACCCTTAGTACACCTGACTGAGATTTGAACCTTGATCTCTACATCAATGAAAGTCTAGTCCACAGCAAAAGTAGCGGCTTAGACTATTCGGCTACCGATGCAGGTAAGTGAATATTCAAGCAAATAATTAATTAAGATTGGAATAAATAAAGATGAGGGCTTTATTTGAAAAAATATTCTTATAATCTACAAGGGAACATCGTCACTAGCTCATATCGATGGATGCATGGACTTAGAAGTCATTCTCACTATTTACTAGAATTCTAATAATGGGGGTATTGAGATTTAAATACCGGTGAATGTTTCTGGATAGATTTCCACTTTTTTTCTCCACGAAAGCAAACGTGAGTACACTACCTTTAAATTAAACCTTCCTCATCCCTACCCGTCTATGTAATTAGTATATAGGCGTATAGACTGAACGCGTAGTAAAACACAATACTAAAAACAAGAGCTAAGGATCCTGGGCTCGATTCCTGACATGTCCAAAAAATTAATCGTTGTCAAAATGTGGGTTTCCTCTTTCAAAGAGTTGAATTAACGGTCGGGGGATGGATGTTGTATTTGTTCTAGTTTTAAGTTAATTTATAAGACGTGCTTATATAATCAATCAATTCAAAAAGTTCATGTTAAATATTTTGTATAAATTAAAAATAAACAAAAATTACCGTAAGTCTTTCTAACACTCTGGATTCATCCATCCTGTATGTGTTTTGTTTTAAGATGAAATGGACCGATGGTGTTAGAAGCAGGAACCTCTTCAAATATTCATCTAGTTTGCTAATGCATGCTTTGATGAAGAGAGTGCTAAAGTGTAACATTGACTACGTTAGATGATAAATTTATTTTTGTGTTTCATACTTTAATAATTAATTTCTATGAACTACAAAATCTTAATCAATCAACTTTAAACATATAATTATATTCCGTATATTATAACTTTACCTATCTATTAAAACATTTTGTTTTCAATATCAATCAAACAATACAAATTAATGGCAATTTAAATGTCAGTTTATACTCTAATCAATTTACAATTTGTTCCATGAATTTATTAAATTTATTCTCCGGCATGGAATCACATGGTTACTAGTTAGTTTCATTTTAATTTGTTATACAATTGTTTTAATTTGTTATAACTTTTAATACTCCATAATAGTGATCACAACCTTATCTACATCATATATAGTTTATGTATTGAATTCATATTGTAATTTTGACTATTATTAATATAAATGGTTTTGTTATTTAACGACTTGTGTTGGCGGTAAATTCCTAAACAACCAGTTATTAATAGATATAGGTATTTTATTTAACTACTTGTTGCGGCGGTAAATCCCTAAACAACAAGTTATTAATAGAAATGGGTCTTTTATTTAACTACTTGTTGTGGCGGTAAATCCCTAAACAACAAGTTATTAGTAAAAATGGGTCTTTTATTTAACTTGTTGCGGTGGTAAATCCCTAAACAATAAGTTATTAGTAAAAAAGCGTCTTTTATTTACTTGTTGCGGCGGTAAATCCCTAAACAATAAGTTATTAGTTAAAATGGGTATTTTATTTAACTTGTTGTGGTGGTAAATCCCTAAACAATAAGTTATTAGTAAAAATGCGTCTTTTATCTACTTGTTGTGGCGGTAAATCCCTAAACAACAAGTTATTAGTTAAAATTGGTATTTTATTTAACTTGTTGCGGTGGTAAATCCCTAAACAATAAGTTATTAGTAAAAATGCGTCTTTTATTTACTTGTTGCGGTGGTAAATCCCTAAACAATAAGTTATTAGTAAAAATGGGTATTTTATTTAACTTGTTGCGGTGGTAAATCCCTAAACAATAAGTTATTAGTAAAAATGCGTCTTTTATTTAACTTGTTGCAGTGGTAAATCCCTAAACAATAAGTCATTGGTAAAAATGTGTCTTTTATTTACTTGTTGTGGCGGTAAATCCCTAAACAACAAGTTATTTCCTCTCTTTATAAAATTTATAAATTTTCTATATACTAAATCTTTTTTAACATTATATCGACAAGTAATTTGTCCAAAACCATTTAATAAAGTTATTAAAATTTGGGTATACTGTATATTATTAACATAAATAAACCAAAGCCCTATTTAATTAAATTTGCTTAACATAAGAGATCATTAATAAAGTGAAAGTACGGATTTAAAAATAAATTAGTGTTTACAGAAAAATATAATAAGTTTTGTTAGATAAACTTCAAAATTAATTATTTTAAGTCTAAACTGTGTTTTTTCTATTTCGCATTGATTTACACTCTAGCACCCACCCACACTCCTTTATCTCTTTTATCTAAATTATACTGTAAGACGTGTGAAAATAAACTGAAATGATAAGACACTGTTGTATGAATATATTTTTATTCTGTCCATTTTCAACTCCCCATTTACAAACTCTCTATTTTAAAAATACATTTTACTAAAACTAATGAATATTAATTTTATAAAATATATTTTTAAATAAATGTTTGTTTTATTATTAAGATTACTACAGCTTTGTAATGGTGGATTATTTTGTATATCAAATAGTTGAGAAGATAATATGGAAAGAGATGGAAATTTCCATTTATGTAAAGCATCCTCTAAGTAATTTTAATGGTGAATAAGACACGCAATTTTGTTTATAATTTTACAGTGAATATATACGAACATTAATCCAAATAATTGAGCTGATTCTGAAAAAAATGGCCCTTTTTCTCTTTTCGACCTTAAGTAGACTACCCTTAATTTTAAGGTGAGACGGTCAAAAACACTCTGGAAAACCTTATTAAGGCGAAGATTACAGAGTTTTAGTATGGTCGGTAAATTTTTCTTGACTCTAGTCCCAGTGACAAACAGCATTGCAGAGATCACGTTGAAAAATATCGGAGCACATTTTTTTTTGGCAATCACAATAATTTATTTCTCCAAGGGGATGGGGTGCGTGAGAGGGTAAAAATAAATATCACTCGTATGTCGGGGACAGGTAGCCTCCATATCATCTGACATTTACGGTATTTTTTAGATTGACACAGCATTTGACATTTCTTTATACTTATTTATCTTTTTTAATCCCTAAAAATTGTTAGGAATTACGTCCTCCGACATTTTGATGAAGACACTCCCTTTTTAAACAGAAAATAAATCAAATGCTTCCTAAGACTAAGCTTACTACAATTGAGCGCAGTCTTAGAGTAGCGTATTTATAACCCGAATGGGTAGTAAGCGTCGGTACTAAAACACTTGAGTATCATAGCACACTTATTCATTCACCCTTACTTCTTAGATTGAATTATCCAATAACTCTTTATCGAAAGCAATACTTATATAAAAAAAAATTAAAATATTTTGAATCATATATTTTTTTCTAGTTTAATGCACTTAGAACATATATTAACAAGATGAAAATAAACTTATATATAATAGAGCCACAATGGCTTACATTTAATTTTATGTTTTAAAATCACAGACAACTGTATATTCAAACTTTCGACGAATTTTTTTTTATCAGAATTAGGTCACATGACAAACTTTAAACCAATCACAATATTTCGGCGGGACTCACATTGTCAAATCGGTGCGAGTTGGAAAAAACCCGTTCCAGATTGGTTCACTTAACACCACAACGATATGCTTGTGAAGAACCAATTGGTGCAGAGCTGATTTTGTTTTACAATAATTCCTCGCAACATCATCATAAGACACAACAATTTACACGGCAATAATAATTTTAATGTCTGTCTATCAACTCGAGAACAAAACATGTTGGCGATAATCTCTTACGTCAAGTGGACGTTAAGTTAACTTCATCATGATGGCTTTAATTTAAAATACACAAGGATAACCTTTACGTTACGTTAGGTTACTTAAAGTGAACGTTACGTTAACGTTAAGCTGATCGTGATTTCAACATACATCACCATTTCAGCTTTAGCGAGCCATTTTCAATGTCCTTTTAAATAGCTTGTTATTTTAATTAAAATAGGGAAAAATTAATAAGTAAAATTCTGTAAACATTTTTTTATATGTACCCTGAAATTTATCAATCTGGACTTGACTGATTGTGATTACACTATAACCTTTTATTATAAGTTACATCATAGTGTACCAAAGCAAGTTAATCTCGATAACTTTCAAAATGAACAGATTGTAAATTAATGATATACCTACAAAAACGTAAAAGTGACGAATTAAACATTTAAACTGGGATACATTTAATCAAAGTCAAACATGTTTTGTGAAATAAAAATAAAAATTTGAGCAATTAATTAATGCATATATAAATACATTTGTACTAAATTCATTATGAAAAATAGTAATATGATTTAATAACATTCAGAGCCACATCGGTGGGTAGGTGGTCGAGAATTCAATATCTACTCTGGTTTTCTGCTAATGTAAGGGTCGGGGTTCAAATTCCGGCAGGATAGTGGCTTTCCATAAATCTACACCTCTTTTACAAATATCTTCTTAAGCTAAGAACAAGATTTTTTTAAACTTTCTACCTGCAAACTACCATACATAATTTTAATTTGGAAAAACATTGTTTTGAGAATAGTCTTAACAAAAAGCTAAATATATTTTTAAGAAATTTCAAAATTTCAATAATAAGTACACATAAACTAACTTAAAATAATTAAAAGGGAAATTATTCTTATTTAAAATAGAAAGCACTTCCTAGATAGCTATTTTGAACAAAATGAATAAATAATAATTTTTTTTAAAGTCAGTATTTTGTAAATTACTCTTAACTTTAGAAATGGAATCTAAATAATAACCTCGAAATATATAACTTCTAAATATCAAGTGTGAACAAAATATAGTCAACCAATTCAGTCGTAGCCTTGGGTACAAAGAGATAAAATGGCGACATACAAATGATAAAACCCATTTTTTGTTCTTTGGGGACACACACAAATGGTAACGAATAAAGTATTTTCTCTCTCTAAGAAATTAAAAACAACTTCCAAGAAAATACATTATATTTAATGACATCAAACAAATTACACATGTGTTACTAACATACATAATAAACGCAATCTTAATGAACCGCAGCCACATATAGAACTACACATTCAGTAGGTAATGGTCTTAAAACTTTTTGGAAAGAGAAAATGATGTTGGAATTACAGAAATAAAGTTCAAATGGTGAAAAAGAAAACGGGAAGAGTTAGAAAGAGATTACGGCAAGAAGTTAAAAAAAGGTACGATAAGAATTTCTTACATTGATGTTTTCACGGGAACGATAAAGTTTCTAGAAGGAATTTTATAAAGACAACTGACCGCCGTTAGATTCTCTTTCCCGGCACCTACAATTACAATACAAAAGTCACATATATTGACAAATTACGAACTCACAAACTTATTTTTTTATTATTATTCTATAAATATAGCCTCTAAGTTAGAACAGGTAACAACATTAACAGATTGATTTTTTGTAAAAAAAAGTTAAATATTGCTTCGATGGTTGTAATACGTCACAGATGTTGATTAAACTTTTTTATTTTGTTCAAAACTAAAATGTATCTTATAAAGTGTAATAAGTTACAAATATTTAAATAGAGTGTACTGGTGTTTTATCAAGACGTCTTAGCTCTAACCTCATCGAGAGGAAACCATTTGCCCTGTTCAAATAAAACCACCAAGAGGCCACGCGGCCGTTACTTCCTCCTCCATTACTTCGCGTATCCTCCATGTTTTAGCAATGAGCCCGACGAAAACATGGAACATAAATATCGAATGCACTTTTCGGCATCAGAAAGTGCTAAATCAAATAAAATTCGGAGAAACAAGTGAATATAGGAGACATAATTCTCAATTTTAAAACTTGTTTAAAAAAAATTACACCACGTCTTACAACTCTTCCGGAATAAACACATTTCCACTGTGTTAATGGGGTAGAGATGAAAAAGGTAGGTCTATAGTTTAGATTACGGGTGGGGGGAGGGAATATTTTTTCTGTATTGGAAGGACATATGTCACTTCACGGATTCCTCAGAAAGACGCACATTAAATTTTGCCAACCTATTTTAGTACATAGATAGAGATATAGAGAGATAGATGAGCTTAGATAGTTTTCTAAAATTAGGCTTTCTGCCGATAACGTGGAGATTGAGGTTCGAATCTCGGTCATGTGTACTGAGGGTGGGTTTCAAACTTACCCCTGCATGCAAATTCTGGTACACTTCCTATAAAAATAACTTTCCTCATACCTAAAAAACCATTAGCGTAATAATTATATAAGCATATTATCCGAACGGGTAATAAGACGCTGTGCAAAAAAGAATATTAAAATAAACATCGTTTGAGAAAGTATAGTTTATAAAAGATGAACATACATAGTTGACTAATTATGTGAAAAATCCTCATAAAACACTTCAAAAGGCTGTAGGTTAACCATAACTGGTTTGGACTGTACCTGCTATCGCGTGGAGGGAGACTGAAGAGAATTTGGTAAAAATAGCCCTCAGTACGATTATCAGGGGTTCAAACACCTAGCTTCCTGTCATTATTAAACTAAGTTAAATTAGACTGATATGTAGTTCACATGCCCATCAATATGGGTTGAAATATTATAAATCAACAAATATGTACAGCATGTTTTAGAGAAGTTATTTTACACGGATACAGGGCCGAAAAGGTTTTATTTTTGTATCGCAAATATTAGGATTAACTATAGTTACATTAAATTACTTTAAATTAAATATATATGTACTGTCCAAAAATATATTGGTTACATTTTTGTTTTTCTGACACGCAATGGTAGGCACACATGCTAAGGCATTCGAATATTTTTGTTCCGATTTTTCTGTTGTAGGTTCAAATCTCCACCGTGTGGACTGGTGTTAATCTCCTGAAATGTTTTATAACTCTCTCTTATTTCACATGTGGTACATATACTCTACCCTACTATTACCTACTCTATTAGTGAAAATATGCGAGTATCATTGAAATAAAATAAAATGCTGTTAAAACATAAGAATATAATAGAAAACCCAAAGTCTCAGGCTCATAAGATATTTTCTACTCAAACTAGATTAAAAAAACTGAAAATATATCATTTTGAATATCTTATGGTGCTGGGATTAGTTAACATGTTTACATCCTTGCTCCGAATAATATTACTGCTAATTGTATAATAAATGACCACCTTTGTGATATAATGGCTAGAGTTCCTGGTTACAGAACCCAAGGTCCCGGGTTCAATCTACAATGCTTCCAGATTTTCTGTGAAGCAGTGGATCTGGACCGGGGTCAACTCAGCCTCGTGGAGGTCAAATTAGGAGCTACTTGAATGAAAAAGTAGAGGAAAATAGAGATTAAAGGTGACATCCTCTATCAACAGAAGTTGGCACTATCTTCTCTAACAGGCAGCAGCCCCTAAGTCGGTATGGCTCGATTGCGTGGCGATGCCAGGAAGTTTTTATTAGTATAGTTAATATAAGTATTATATAGCTTAATATAAAAAA
>CABFOW010007538.1:2961-23307 GCA_902141385.1 Timema californicum | reverse complement strand
CCCCTCCCCCGCTCCCATCACATCCCCAGTGAGTCACCCTACACATACAGGCTTCATTCACCCCTCCCCCTAGCCAATTAGTGGCTCCATTGTCTGCCAATTAACTTTTTCTTTGTGTCACAGAAGATGTACTTCCCTACTACTGAAGAGCTCACTGACGACGACATTATTTCCGAGTTCTTAGAGATACAACAACAAGAAGAAGAGGAGGAGGAGGAGGGTTGTGAAACTTGTGAAGAGCCTTTATAGAGAGTATCAAAGCGTGACGCAGAAAAAGCCTTAGAAACCTTACATAAATATTTTGAGATGTCAAATATTAATAATCCTGACATATTTGATCAAATTTATACTATGGAGAAACACCTTAAAGCAACTAACAATCTAATACAAACTAATATCACTGAATTTTTTAAAAGCCATATTTTTTTTAAATAAAAATTGTGAAACATGAAATAAACATTGCTTTTACATTTGTATGTACATAAGTATAAACATTTACAACTCTTTATATGATAAATATACATTTCGACCTCTCATAGTGGGACCCTCTATAAGTAAAACAATTGTCATGTTAACCTGCATATTTGGGAAACTGGATAAATGAAAAACCTCTATAAGTGATAAAAAAAATGTTAGGTCCCTTGAGATCCCAGTTAAATAGGTTTCACTGTAAATATATTATGATTTATTATAATATAGGTAAAATTGTATGTTAACATTTTTATATAAATATATTATATTTAAATATAAATATAATTTTTATATAAATATATATAATTATATACTTCTATCTAACTACTGACAAAAAACATATGTTTTAGATATTTAAAATTAAATATATGTATTGACATAGTATGATTCCTGATTTTAGTTAATACTATGAAAGCAATCATAACAAGCAAAAAATGCCAACACTACATTTGAATTTGGCGCCAACTGGCAGGTTTGACTTTTAGTACAGTCTACAAGCAATGCTAGCGCTGAAAACTGTTCATACTCGATACGTAGGAGATATCGATCTATTATATCCTTTATCTATGCTTTAGACACAGACAAAATGAAAATCCTGAATTATGTATATCTCCTTTAAAAATTTGAATTATATATCCGAAATCCTGAATTGTATCTCCTCCGAAGAGACTCTCTTTCAATACTTTAGACACATAAAGCCCAAATGAAAATCCGGAATTATATCTCTGAAATCCCGAATTGTACCTGCTCAGAAGAAACTCTCTTCCGACACTTGACACACAAACATTGCATTTAAAAATCCTGAATTGTATCTCTAAGTGGAGGACTTTAAATTTTAATTCTTATAAGTATAAAGAATAAGTAATGCAGAAAGGTGATAGATGGACTTTAGTTATTCATAAAACTGATAGATGACATTACAAGCTACAAACTTTGATTTATGCTTAGCACAGCACATAAATAACAGAGGGAGCAAAGGGTAAAATCTATCAAATCATTGTAAATGAAATAATATACAGAAGATTTTTATTTCCCTCTAGGTTTGAAAAAATAAAAATCCTTTTGTAATATGTATTTTATCATTTTAACGGTAAATATACAATATGTGTATTTATAATTATTATATTTGTCTATTTATTTACGCATTCTATGGAACCTGTAATATTTATTTACATATGTTTTTTTATAAATGTATAAATAATATGCCAAAAGTAAAAATTTAGGGTACTTAGATAGTAAAAGACTTAAAAGAATAATTGACATTTAGGTCGTACACTACGTATTTTAAAACTTTTAGCACTAGAATTTAAAAAAGAATGCTAATTAATTTTGGGGGAAATTGACTCATTAGAAAACATATGAGTAGCCCATATGCAAAACCCGTTAACTCCACCTGAAATAATTTTCGGATAATCACAAAAAACTTATAACAACTAACCTGGAAATGATAAATTATAAAAACTTTTAGCAACAATTAAAGAAAAACTATTCTGTTTAACTAACAAAAGCTGTATAATATCACTCCAATAGAAATGTAATTATTATAATTTAAAGTTTGGATTGAACAGGTTTTGCATCTGTAGAGTGGAAATAACATGTTTGCGTCTGTATGGTTGGCCATTTGCTTTTAGAATCAAGGTACAAAACCTGTTATATCCATGGGAATAGGGTCTTTAAATACAAATTTAAATAAAAAAGGATTTTTCTTATAACAAAAGACTTTATTAATACATAGAAAAATTATATGTTATGAAAGAATATTGGCTTCCATTGTTATAAGGTCCACCTTTGAAAGAAAGAAAATTCGTAAAATTCCAACAGAAAAAAATTAACGAATCTCCTCAAGAGCATCATCTTTTGTCAATTCAAAGTCCATAGCTTCTTCTTCTTCTTCCAAATTTCCTGGAATCAAAGGAACTGGGTTCATTTGCCCAGCAAAAATGTTATTGTAAAATTGAAGCCTTGGTTTCACATACCACTCCTCACCAAAGTGAAGCGTAAGAAGACGTTTAACGTCTGTGATTTTAGCAGGCTTCAAATTCACTCCTTTCTGTACCTCAGTAAGCTGAGTGTTTCGAAAAGTCTTTCCTTGTTTGCACAGCGTTTTAGCCTCACCAACTTCAAAATTATAAAATGGTTCACCCTGAACCAGGATAGTTTTTCCAGTTTTACTTCGTTTAAAAACAATCTTTTTGGCTTTTTGAAACTGAAAATTCCACTGAGCTGACTTTTTCAATATCTCATCTGAAACAAGTTTCCAATTGCTCACTTTACAATCTGTACCTAGGTGAAAGACAGTCGAGAACTTGTCAAAAACCTGCAGGTATTCCTCTGGATTGACAATTACACTTTTGGCCTTGAAATTTCGTTCCAAATTGCCAAATACCCGATCGGACGGGATAAAAGAATGTCTCACGATCGGGAAGCATATCACAACTTCCATTACTTGTGGGGAGCCTCTATGTAGCAACCAGTGTGAAAGCATGTATATAACAGTTTTATTTTTATTCTGTCCACCACAGCCGTCAGAAAACAGACGGACTGTGGTGATTCCATCAAGATCTAAACCAGACAACCTGTGATGTAATGCGGATGCAATTTGCACAGATCCCTTAGAAAACTCATTTTCTGTCCATACATAGCAAAATGTGTTTTCTTTGTTTTTATTAATTGTTGAAATACCCTCACAAACGGTAAAGTTATACAAGTAGAATTGACGTCGGTACTAAGCCTCCTGGTAGGGTATTTTCGGCTATACCAAGTTCTTCTGACAATCATAGCTGATAACTGTCTCATGGTCATTTCTCTCACGTAGCTTTTCATAAAATGTATCAGCTCTTTTCCTGTGTACTTTTAGTTCAACTTCCAGTTCCTATTTTTCTCTCTCTGTTTTTCTCGTCAGAAATTTTATTCTCTAAACATGTACAAACTGAGCATTTATCTGTATACGGTGCGTTAGAACTTATATTAAAATTGTCATTGAAAACATTTCTGAAAAAATCATATTCGATCTTGAGTTGGTCTTCCGGGTGCTTTTCATGGTACATTTCCCACATCTTTCTTCGAGACAAATCCCTATTTAGGTACTACCTAGTTCTAATTTCCCCCCCTACAATAATGGTTTTGTATGGGTATAAAAGTTTTGATGTAGTCTTTGACAGCTTTTCTTTTTAAACTGTATTTTTCAACTTGACGGGCATCTCCATGACTTTCACGTGAAGTCACACCTTCTACTAGAGATTTCTTACACAACTGTTGAACTCTGTCTCTACTTTCTTGTAATACGCCAAGAAATGCAGCACGGCACACTTTTACGTTCCGTTTTACTCCTCCACGCTGTTTAAGTAAAATAAAATAGGTGTTTACCAGTCTTTCACAAGGACTACATCCACCCAGCTGAGCTCGATTTCTCTGCACTGATGACACTTTCACATGTTGGAGGATGAAATTCTTTTTTGATTGTAAATTGGCGTCTTTGTAGTAGTGCTGGTGTATTTTTATTACATCCTGCATCCACAGCTCCTTGCATTTGAAGACGCTATTTTGTCCATGAACACATGTTGGCATGGATGGAAAAACTTTAGGTCGGTGTCTGTAATATAAAATAATTGGGAATTAATATAAAATGGTTAATAAACTGTAAAAGTATGAGATAGGAATAAAGCTATTGATTTAGTTATGTTGAGTATTGATAGCGGCCACTTTCTTTGAGCTAGACGTTTGCAAAAGAGCTATAGGCCCTATCTTGTGTGTTTTTATAGTTTTATAATGTATTTGGGTTCTTATTCATATATTAGCAATTTATATTTCTAAAGAGTGTGTGTATGTATGTGTGTGTGTGTGTGTGTGTGTGTGTGTGATATTAGGATGGGATAAGAATACATTAATAACCTTACCTATCCTTTTTGGCGACGTTGCGCTTCCACTCGTCCGGACGTTGTTTACGTTTTCTTGACATTTCAGCAGGTGTTTCTATAATAACCGTACCATTTGACATTTCAGCAGATGTTTCTATAATAACCGTATCATTTGGATTTGCAACACTTTCGTTTTCATGCTCTTCCATTATTTAACATACTATAGCAAACCACGATTAAAATAAACCCTTCGTAGTTTGAAAGCTACTGCAAGCCTAGGTTATGAAAAAGTAATTGTTCCCTTATACTTTTATAGCAACAGCTGCAGTTTTTCAAGTTAATTTTAAAAACTCAATGCAACCAACATTAAACTTTAATATTAACCACTATGACATTAATTTTGAATAAAATAAAATAAAATAAAAATAGGTCCATCAGATATCTGTCAACTGAACAAAAATTAGCTTGTTTTGCATTTGTTTATTCAAAGTGGTCATGCGGTTTTAATCAATTATAACGGCTTTTGCAAATGTAAACATGAAGATGATTTTAACAGGTTTTGAATCTGTAAGCTACAACGATTTAACAGGTTTTGGCAATGGTCCCACTTTTCTCTTTCATTTTTAAGGCATTTATAGTTGGCTTTGGAACATAAAACCATGTTAAATTAAAAGAAGGAAAACCAACGTATCCATGGATAGCAATATCTCGATTTCGACAAATTATGGATTTAACGGGTTTTTCATATGGGCTACTCATATTGTTTATTTTCATATAGAATTTGGGGGGAAGAAAAAATAATGTAATTATTTGATTTGTCAGCATTCATTGTAAATTAATTTTTTTAATTTTAGACTGACTGTGCAGGTCTTAAATTAGTGTGGTTTAATTAATTTTGAGCTATTTTGCCACATGCTTCACCTTAACTATAAGACACTGATGAGTATCTTATATATCTTTCAATTTTCTAGAGTCACATTTTAAAATATTTAGGTGCTTATAGTTATTTAGATTTAATATTTTCACTTTCTTGAGAAATTTCAGTTTAATAATAATTTATTCAATAAACGTCCAATAAATAATAACAAAAGGTTCTACCTTACTTACTGGCTATTACACCTTTGGAGTGGCAAGGACAACATCTAACCCTACTTTAGAGACCTGAAGATGGCGTTTGTACGCCGAAACATGTAATCATGTCAACCTGCCTTTTGGCGTTCAAGGCTTATGGAGAGGAACTAAAGTTCAGCTAAGGAACGTTTTATAGTCAACAACTTTTTATCTCAATTATTCCCTATTCTATATAATTTCGATTCATTTTCCAAGTTTTACTTGTATAATTAACGTCTATAACCTCTAGTAACAATTTTCTGCCATAATTTCCCTGTTCACTTTTATTGGTTAAAGTTTTAAATTTCTTTTGACAATTCTGAATTAATCAACAATATTACCTTATAAATGTTAATTTTAACTCATTACTATACCTAATATATATTTTTTTGTAGTGTTTTAATCATTAATGTAACCTTTGAATATGTGATTTTCATTTGTATTATATTATCTAATTTTAATATGTTTTCTGTATTTTAACATTATTGTACTTTTTCTACTCTATTTCACACTCGTCAATAAGAGTATATAGGTATAAAGTTTCCATTATTTATAGGCTTACCAGTATTCAGTTGTTCAATCCATCGTCTCTTCTTTATGATGTAACATATATATATTGTTACAATATATATATATATATATTGTAACAAGATTAGAGTCTAACAGCGTGTTCTCGTTGTTGGCCCTTGTGGCTGCGCTCCTTGTTCTCTCTGTCTCCCTCCTTGTCTAGCGGGTAGGTAGCGACCTTATCGCTTGACTGGGGGATTAGAGGAGCCGAGGGGGTGTGGGGGGGAGGACGGAGACACGTCTGGAGGTGTCTGGATCCTTTTTAATCTAGAAATGGAGGATTACAGACCCTCAGCTGTCACCACCCCTATAAATACATGCTCAGCGGTAGCCTCAGCTCAGTTCTTGGTTCGCGACTGATGAGTCCGGGAGTTCCCAGTGCGAGAGTGTGGACCGGCGAGTCCAGTGTTCGTGTGGCGAGTGCCGGAGTAGTGTGTACGGCACGGGAGTGGACCGGCGAGTCCAGTGTTCGTGTGGCGAGTGCCGGAGTAGTGTGTACGGCACGGGAGTGGACCGGCGAGTCCAGTGTTCGTGTGGCAAGTGCCGGAGTAGTGTGTACGGCACGGGAGTGGACCAGCGAGTCCGGTGTTTATGTATTGCGGGTCATCACCGTGTATCGTGTGTGAGACAAGTGACTTTTGTTATTATTGTAGACTACTGTGTGAATGAACATTTTTGTGACTGTCTTTTAAATATTTGAATAGTTATTAGGTGTTTTATAGTTGTTAATTTGTTTTTTCAATTTACTTATATCTCTATGTGCTTTATTAGTTTATTAAGTTACATACTTGATTAAGGCTCTTTTTATTTTACTTAATTACTTGTTTAGTTACAATTAATTTAGATATACAGATAATCAGTGTGTGTATGTAAGTGGTAATTTTAATAATTAAAACTTTGAATATTCCGTGGGCATTTTCATTCGTGTTTGGTCGGCAGCATACCCCAATATCTCTAAAAGAACTCGTGGTTCACACGTCCACGTGTGAACGGCCTGTGACCCTCCCAGGTCACGTGCGCCCCACGTTACAAAATATATATATATTTATATTCATACTTGTTATTAACTATATTTTATTTAACTTCTTATAAACTCAATATTTTTTTCTAATTAGATTTTTGCTGTCTTAACTTTTTCTTTATATTTCTTATCACTTATTATCTTTTCATTTTAAGTAGAACCTTTTGTTATTGTTTATTGGACGTTCCTTGAATAATTATTATTATTATAGTTCTCCTTACTAATTACCATGAATATAATTAAAATTTCAGTTTTATACCACACTGGGATGCAGTTGTTTCTATTGGTTCTTTACATCTTAAGCTCCCCTCCTCATATATATATATATAATCATAAGCAGTGGCGGCTCGTCACTTTAGAAGCTGGAGGGCGCAGCCTGTTTAATTCATAAATTATTTCTAAATAATATATTTAAAAGAAGACACCAATTTCGGAATATGTTTTGCTAAATATTCATTTAGTTAAACTCAAAAATTAATATCACAAACAACATGCAAAGATACAAAAAATAAACTCCCCCCAAAGGACGTGAATATGTTGTAGAATCTCTATAGTTGTGTAATGTGCACAAATATATAGGTATGTATGTTTTCACTTTGTTCCATACAAAATTCAGGACATGGCCTACCTAATGATTTCAATTCTCTTTTTTGATCAAGAGTTAATCTTGCAATATTCGTTGGCTTAAGCTCCTGAATTGAACTATTCATATTAAGCCTAGTTACAAAAAATAGTAAAACATATAGCTCAAATAAACATTATCCTAAAATAACCCTACATAATATTATTATAAACACACACGCCACACACATCCTCAAGATGCAGGAGTACGCCGGATGACTGACAACTATAGCTGGTTCACGCTACACACATTTCACAATACTAATTAATTATTCAAGGAACACCCAATAAACAATAACAAAAGGATATGATTATAAGTGGAAAGATATAATGTATATGAAATATAAGGAAAAAGTTAAAGATTTTTTTTTAATTAGAGAAAACTATATTGAGATTATAAGAGTTTGAATAGTTATGGATAGTAAAAAGTCTGATTAATACATATTACATTATATAGGAGAAAAGATATACTGAATATAATAATGGCAAACCTATAGCAAAAACTTTAACTTATAATTCTTATTAATGTATGTGAAATAATTAGAACAAGAACATGTTAAATATGGACTAGTTTAAAATACAAAAAGCATATTAAAATTAGACAATACATACAAATAAAAATCTCATATTCTAAGGTTACATGTTAATGAATAAAACATTACTAAGTAAGATATACAATTATAGTGAAAAAGTTGACATTAAGTTTAAAGGTAAAATTAAGATAGATCCAGAGTTGTCAAAAGGAAAAGTTAAAAATTTGACCCGGTTTACTACCATTGGTCAAATTTTTAAAATTCCCGCGGAGGCGTCACTGTAACTTTATCTATGCCTTATACTTTATCTATAGGCGGACAATTTGGCTCAAGTGAATTTTGGGGTGACCGACGGGGTATTTTTTATACTTGCAAACGTAAGGATACAACGAACACACATCCAAGTACTTGATCTTCTCAAGGTATGCTTCGTGGAAGAGTTTGATGCAATTTGTACGCCCACCAAAGAATGCATCCCTAGGGTTTATGGGTTCCTTGGTATACACCTCGTGCCGGAGTACAAATTGCTTCAAGTCCTTGTCTGTGCGTTTCATCGCATTAAACATACACTCCCACATCTCTACGGCCGTGTAGCCAGAGTTCTTAAATTTTTCCAAACAAGCCATGGTCGCTTCATAGCGCGTCTCCATGATCTCGTAGTGGCTGTTTTTGATAAGGGTGGTCCAGTCCGGATAACAGAGAAGGCACCCGTGCCAATAACAACCCCATAACTGAAACACGGTGGTGGTATCTCCAGCTTTAACAACGCCGTCTACACGTTGCCCTAACACATATTCCTCACGGCCGTTAGCCGCATGAAGGATAGAGACACCGCGTTGATGACGTACGGTGACGTGCGACTGTTGGTCTGCGCACCGGTAGCCACCATTAGATATTATACCGACGGTATTCTCCTGAAGATGACTTCGGCGGTAAACCAACATGGCCACTCCGGCTATCGTACACGCCTCTCTTAAAGGATCCACCTTTGCTTTATCCATGAGCATGTCTCTAAACTTCAGGCAGGCCTTCCACAGGAGCTCTACGTCTTTCACTCAAAACAGTTCCAACTCGCGTTTAAAATAAAGATATAATTTTCTTTGACCAACGCGTCATACCACTTCTCAAAGTGCTCCTTTCCCTCGACTGACATCTCACCGATGCCGTAGTCCTCCTTTCGTGGCAAGGGACCCCTATACCCCGCGTTTTCTTTTTTATTGAAAAAATGGGGGAAATGTCCCTTGGCCAAAGACTCGTCCAAGCCGAATGTTTTTGGGATTTTGGACAATGACATGGGGAGAAATTTCAGTGAGTCAATAAAGTGGAGCGGACCGTAACGTATGGACATGATTTTCCCACCGTTCGTTATTAGATCTGGAGTACATTTTTTCACCTCCATCATTTACTTTAAAATAAAATTCTCAGCATAGCCTTTCGAATTATGGCTTAGAATGGTGATATCTTTAAATTTTGACTCTTTAATTTGCACTATAAATCCAAAAAATTGGGCCATTGTGGTATCACCCTTGAATATGCGAGTCCCATCGCCCCCGCATTCTGTGCAATGATGCTCATTTGCATCTACATGAACGCAGGCTTTGCAACACGTCTGCACGACACATAGGTTAGGTTCGTGCAAGTACGTGCAGGCCGCACGTTGAAGAAGAGTTTCTTGCCTGCATTCAAAATCATAGAATACAAATATTAAATTGCTCTTTTCCAGGGACGGCTTTAATGGGGCCTGCTTCATATAACAGAAATGACCAAAAGGATAATGGGTCTTGCATACTCTACAAAATGTTTCATAACACATGTGTGAATAGTTTGATTTTTACAAACGGAAAAATTGCCCACATACCTCGCAAACCTTTTTGACATCACAGACCGAGATGTGGCCTATGCAAAACCCAGGACGTTTATGGTTATCAAAACACTATGGTTTGTAAACCAACTCCCGCAGTCTTTACAGACCACAGATCGGCCTCCACTACAAACCGCTTTAGCGTAGCACTTTTTGCACGTGGATTTACATGTGTGCTCATTCTTATGATCAAAAGGGACACGGTAATCTGGGCGAAAGTACCCCACACTTAAACACTGCGATCAAGGATGTCATGACATCAAAATGGTTTTGCTTATCATCGTGAAAATACAAATCAAGGAAGCCCTTAAAGGAATTTTCGGGAGTGGTAGGTCCCTCGTATAGGACTTGCCTCCCCCGACGTTCCCTGAACACTGTGATTTTGTATTCGGAAAGGTGTGTTTGAAATTGTTTCAGTTCGGTTAGCCCACCACCTTTCAAAAGATTCACACGGGCATCACGGCATAGTTCCACTGCTTTGTATTTTTGAACTTGACGACCCTTTTTTATTTGTTTAAAGGTGTTCAGGGACATGAATCCTGGTTCTCTTTTATTATCACATATAGCCCTGGCGACGACCGATGCACGGGTAAGGCAAAGTGTATCATCGCCATTTTGAATCGTAATGATTCCTTTGTTATTACGGCTATATGTGCTAGTGGGAGCGAGTTTATCACATTTATGATTACCCCTCCCGCGCGGCTCTTTAAAGTGGTGTAACTCGATACACAAGGGTGACGAAGTGAGGAACGAAGCATTGCTATGTAACACTCGTTCTACATTAGAGAGCATAGCCTGCGCGTCAAGCTGATTTGCTCGTCTAAATGAAACAAATACAGGTCTTGACGTGGAGTCTGTGTTGACTAATAGTAGACCTACGTGATCCTCGGCACTAACTCCATGATCTTGAAGACGTCCTAGAAAAGCATTGATTTGCTCCTAGAGCCAAGTTTGAGCGTTACGATCACTCTCTGGCGTCCCTAATTGTATGATCAATAATTGAGAATTATTTTCACCCTACATAAAAAAAACGCTTTAATTGCTTAATTTTCTCTTCGACGATCCGAAGAGGGACACCTTTTGGTAACGCTCCACCTATCTGATTTACTGGGCCACTACTTGATGCCGAAGATGGGTCATCCACGGGTTGCGGGTGGATCCCCATCTGCCTCGGGGCTCTAAAACCGTCTCCTTGGCTCGGAGGTGATGCGGCTGCGATGGGTATCGGTGTGCCTCCATTTTCACCATCCATTTCAACTATAACACATGTCAAAGTAAACACTGTTCCAAACATGACTTGGAGTGGATTCTAACGATTTAAAATATCACATGACTTGGTGTATGAATACGGGATTCTAACTATTTATAATTAATTCTTAAGCATTGTGTTTGATATCTATTACAATCGGAACAGGTTTTTGTTTAAGTTAACGTTCTGATAGAACTAATTGTATAATTTATCTCAAGAATATAAGATTAAAATTAACTTATTAAATATATTATTACTAATAATACTTTCAGCTCGTTCAGGTTATTGTTTCAGCAATGTGTTTGATATCAATTACAATCTGAACAGTTTGTTTAAGTTAATGTTCTGGGCTTATAGTTTACCAAATCAACTTTTTTTTTTGACCACGTCGGTAATTGAACCCAGTACAAGCAAACTAGCAAAACAGCATTGTTTTTGACCGTGTCGGGAATCGAACTCAGTACAAGCGAACAGTCAGTTACAAACCCCCCATACGCTCACTGATAATTAACCCTATCGAGAATTGAACCCGGTACCAATAGAAATGCTATCGAACGAGTTAAGCTAACATTGCAAATGACACTCATATTTTTCTCTCTGTAGCAAAAAAAAGTTGTCTATACTTACATATTAGGTGATCTAACCACTCGAGTTCGGCCAAAACATCGTTATACCCCTCCGGGGTGATGGCCGTGACGAGTGATTTAAACCCTAGCGGCGCCTGCACACCATCCTGGGTCTCCGGGGGACATATTAGGCAATCTAACAGCTAGTTATATCCCCCGACGCCGGCTTGAGACCCGAGCGAGTCGTCGATCTCCGGGGGCTGCGCTCGCACACCATCGGACGACCCCTCGGCCTCCGGAGGCGTTGCCACGTTCCCCTCACCCCAATAATCTGAAATTAAATAAATACACATTAACTACTATCACGGTGGGGGTAAAAAATAACTAAACACGGCCAAAATATATCGTCGGCCTCTAATTACCCGTGGAACAGCCGATTTCAGCCAAGCAAATCCCATCCTCTGTAAAAAGCTCCAACAGATCTGGACATCGGGAGCCAACGTGACTGCAGGCGCCGATGTTGTGTCTTCTAAAAAAGAGCAAACACCTCTGTACAGCAAAAATGTAATAAGTAAAATTGCTACCCATTTAAACATACAAAACGCTTTAAAACATAGCTGAATTTAACCAATCTTCCAGCGCGTCAAAACTTATCATGATGATTATAGGTTGTAAGCACAAATTAAAATGACCGACAGTGATGATTTTGATGTCTATTTATACTCTCTCGCTTTTTTATTCCACTATTCCTCAAGGTTATGCAATAACTACTTATTTGATGACGCCTCCACCATTGTTCGGATTCCACGTTAAAACTGTAGGTCCTCCATTTAATCTCACACATTAGCGTACAACCCGCACGGGTAGTAAGACGCGGTGCTAATAATACTTATTTGATCAGAGGACCGGGTTTGATATCCCGTTCAGATACCTGCACTTTAGGTTTTCTTTTGACAAAGAGGGTATAAAATTTAATCTTGTACCCCTAGTCTAGTTGTTAATTGCTTTATTATTCCAACATGTTTTTGTCCTGCTATTTTCGACTATCTAATGGAAGCAATAATCAATTCCCGGGGAGGGGGGGGGGCCAACATGACAGAGCTTTGTGACAACAACATTGTAAGATAGCATATTCTAAATTTTCGCCAGAGATGTTGCTTTAGATTCTATAGTCCCCACCAAGGATGTTGAGCAACTCGACACGGCTGTAGGGGAGGAGGGCGGGAAGTCTACGCTATAAACCTCTCAATCATCGATAATCGACAATTAATCATTAATTATCAATCAACATGTCTTGAGACTCGGTCTGGGACGTGGCGGGGAAGACTACCTTCAGGATAACTACGTAGCAACAGGATGTTTACACGCATGTTCACTCCAACGCCCCTAATAGACAGGCATGCGCATGTTCAAGGTCAGGTTGAAGGGGAGGGGGTGGTAGCGCGCTCATAATCCATCATCGATAATCGACAATTAATTAGCACTTATCAATCAACATATCTTGAAGGTGTATAATTAATTAGGAATCAACATGTCTGGGGGGCTGAAGGTGTACTACGAGCCACCAGGTAAGGTGTCGAGGACAGGGTTTGATTTCACCCAAACTCCATCGCCCCTAATCGACAATTAATGGTCATGCCAGGGGAATAACTACACAGCAACATGTTGTTGTAGCACAAGGATGTTTACAGGCATGTTCAAAGTCATACTGGAATGATTGGTCGTGCTAGGTAGTCTCATATATCAATTCAAACATTTGCATTAAAAACTAATAATAAAAAATTAATATTTATAAAACAAATACATAAACATATTGCTAACTATGTCCATTATAGGCCTATATCCCTGCTGGACTGTAAGATAAGAATTTCCCGTTTCAGGTTGATCCCAACCGTCGATCTCGTTGTAACTGAGCCAAATATTTAGGTAAAATACTACACTAGTTAATGTAACAATAAAATTATTGATTGAATTTACTATTTTTATGGTTAGTTTTTCTTAGCACCACATCTACTATGCGTACGGGTTATGCACCTATGTAGCCCTACTAAATTAGCCTACTCTAATGTGTGAACGGGAGAGTGGAAAATTATTTAGGATAAACCACGCTCAGTACACCTGACCTGAATTAAGACCCGACCTCACCGCCTTGGCAGTCTAATTTTTTTGCGAGAGTGACGCCTTAAACCATGCGGGCAACGAAGCGAATATTAATAACTAAAAGTATTTTCATATATCATCAATTCTTGTAAAATGTTTTCGATAGTTAAAACCGTAAATTAAAAAATATATAATTAGATTTCTTTTAATGTCTTAGGTACCTACAAAAAAAGAATAAATGCAACATTTAAACTATTAGCATCCATAGTGGTTTGAACATTGGAAGTTGTAACTCAAGAAGCTTTGCACCTCTCTGTCTTTTCTTCCTTTACTTGGGGGAAATAATGACTCATAAATACCTGGCTGGCTACCTTCCTCACATCACTTGGACAAAGGGGGAGAGTTAGGGAATGATTGACACTCAAGGACCCCCACTTAAACAGCTTTTACTCCTTCCCTAGCAGATTACAGAATTTAGACTCCACCCTCCGAGATGATATTAATTTCTTCATAGCCTTCAACTTTGAATTCATCGTGTCGTGAAATAGAGTCTTAAATAAACTCTCTAAACCCCCGTTACAATTCCTCCAATAGCACGGGAAACATCAAAATATAACAGGTATGATAACAGGTATGTTAAATGCAGGTTTTTTTAAAAGTTGAATAACGTTTATCTGTCAGGGTCAATTAGGATAAGAGGGCATTAAAGCATTTAACAGCTTTAAACACTATTAAGTCAAGACCTATAAGAGATAGGGTTTATAAATCAATATGTAAATTAAAGAGTAAATAAACCTCTTACAATCTATGCATTATATTTTATTGTACATGGCATATTGTCCATATTGTTGCAATTTTAACCAAAACAGATTTTAACTCTCGTAAATAATTTTCTAGTTTGAGCCCGTTAATTGGCAATAACCTTGAAGTTGCAGCCAATGTGACGTCACCAAGCAATAAAATAATATGACCACTTGTAATTAGCAAGCAGTACAAGAGTACATGCGAGAAACATTTTCATTAGCAAGCGTTAACTTGGGAAACACGGTTCCTCGATCAATTTGTTTTATTATTTACCTGGCATTTATTATTATTATTATTATTTACCAAGCTGATACGAATATTAATTTCAATTGTAGTGTGAAAGAAGATGGAGCACTTGCTAGTGCTAGAATTTCATCTGTCACAGCGGGTGCAACAGAAACTCTTGACGTGTTGAGCCAACTGCCTAGTACTAATTCTTCAGAGACCAGTGCAACAGGGAAACAGATAGTAAAAAGAAAGTACTACAATTCCTATTTGAATATTGGGTTCGTTGAGACCAGTGACAACAAACCACAGTGGGTAATTTGCGAAAAGTGTTGCCAAACAGTGCGATATTCCCAGCAAAAAACCGCTGTAATTTTTAGAGTGTATATCCAGAATGTAAGGGAAAACCGATTGATTTATTCATAGGGAGGTACGGTTAACTTACACAAGCCCAGAAAATTATATCCTATCACTCAAAATCGTTAAAGAAAAGGTTTTGATGGCATCCTACTTAATCAGTTACCGAGTTGCTCAAGCTGGCGAACCCCATACCATCGCTGAAAAACATTTCAAGCCTTGCATAAAGGACATAGTGGAATGTATGCTGGATAAAAAAAGCCACGCAACTAGCAGACACAGTTCCTTTGTCAAATAACACAATCTCGTGAAAAATCGGAGACTTAACAGAGGACGTGAAAGCTACTTTAATTTCACGAATAAAATGCACTAAATTTTCGCTTCAAATGGATGAATATAAGGATGTAGCCAGGTTGGGAATGTTTAAAAGTATGTGTGCGCTACTGATGCCTGGAGTCTTTTCTGCAAGCCATTACTAACAAACACAACTGGCGATGAACGTTTCAAATGTATAGATTAATTTTTCGTAGTTAGTGGTATCTCATGGAATAACTGCGTTGATGCGTGCACACACGGCACGAAGGCCATAACTGGGAAGACGTCCGGTGTTATATTCTAGCACCAAGCTGCCACTTCCTCACTTGGTTTAGAGCCGACTGAGTTGTGGCTGCCGTTTAATGCAGAACACTGGGCTCACTAACATCTTGCCCAGTGCCTCCGTAGATTTTCTATCCACTAGCACTGGTCACACATTGCTGAAACACCAGATGTGGGTGGGAAATAATCAAAACGGCCCCCCGAAGGAGATGGGACTTGGCCATGGCGGAGCATGTTTCCAGTGAAGACCTCGTGGAGGTGCCCACTCGTAAATACGAATCGCCGCCCTGATAGAGGTCCTATGTCAGGACTCGCATACTCCACCGTTCAGCCATGGACGAACAAGGTGGAATTGGTGGTGCCACTTGACCGGATTTCCTTCCACGGTGGGTCTTAAAGGTGACCCATAGAATAAAACAAAAGGTCAGGGGGTGCAACAGTAGCCACTGCGTCCTCCACCACAATGCCCTTGCTGTGAAAAAATGCCACCCTCCATAAAATAAGTTTTGGACGAAAGTGTGAAAATAATTAATTTTATCAAATCATGGCCTAAATAGTGTGTGGTGAAATGGGGAGTATACATACGTATTTACTTCTTCACACAGAAATAAGATGGTTTTCTCGTGGCAAAACTTTGATTCCGTTCTTCGAAATGAGGACTGAAATCAGAACCTTCCTGATTGGCAATGACTTCTCTTTGGGATACAGGTTGTAGCGTTGGCTTATTAAATTAGCGTATTTATCAGACTTTAAAAAAAGGATAATGAATTAAGTCTCTCTCACTTCAAGGAAAATCAGTATTTGTTTTTGACGCCATCGATAAAGTACAAGCATTTAAAAAGAAAATCAAGTTTTGGGCAAAATAAATGCAAAATCTAAATCTAGACAGCTTCCTAATGGTAAAAGAATTTAGAGAATAACTATATTCCGACAAACCTGGAGATATATTAAATGAGTTTTACGTTCACCTGCTAAGTTTGATTGATAGTTTCAACTATTATTTTCCGGTAGAACTCCAAGAAACAACGAAATAAAACTTTTGGGGAAAGTCACGATGTCTGACATTGCAGCATTATGATTGCTTGATTGATTTGACATCTGATTCTGCGATAAAAGAGAATTTTTCAATTAAGGAGTCACTATCAGAAAGTTGGTGTCAGCTAAGAGACGAATTTGTATTTTCGTCAGATAAATAAAAAATCATCCTTCTGCCCTTTGCAACAATTTACTTATATGAATCAAGATACTCTGTCTATGTTGCTACTAACACAAAATATAAATCCCGCCTCAAAGGAGAACCAGATATTTAGGTTAATTTGTCCCAAATTCATCCAGATTGAGCAAATCTAAACAGTCCCATCCATCTCATTTGAATATAAACTTGCGGTGCACATTTTATCGTTCTTTTTTGATACCAAGTGACATTTTTTGCGGCCGCTGTGTAAATGGTTTTAAATACCATATCTAACTGGATAACATATTGTGGATTTACACTACCTACTTTGAATTCGTTATCAAATTTGTTGGTTACTCTATGTTTTTTGTTGTTGTTTTCGTTCATGTAGTTATTTAGATCCTTATTTATCTAAAATTAATGGAGAAAATAACATTTCGAATGATATAAAACTTGATATTTAACATGCCCAAATGCTTAAAAATTGGTTTCCATCGTGGATACTAATGTCATTCAGTTTAGTTCTCATGTAGGTGCTAGGTGAAAATATCGTCACCCTTATGCCAAAGACACGTATATGCAAAATTGATGTTTTGAGAACAACGATATTTAAAGTTCCAATTTTAAATTACTCTCAATGGGAAATATTATGTTTGGAACAAAATTCAAGCTATTTAGAACTTGAAAAATAATTCATGCTGTTGCTATAGGATAAAATACCGATTATAAACTTTAAAAATGCAGTTAGGTAGAAACAGCAAAAAATGCACTTACGTGCATTTGGCGTCAGGGCGACGATAATGCTTCGTGACGCATTTCTCTCCCAAAGAGTGTTCTGCGATTCAAAAAATTTAAGACCAGCTGGTGTAATACAAGGTAAGACTGCTTGCTACCTTCCATGGTAAATGGAATGTAGGTACATTTTGTGAATGCAAACTATTGACAGTTGTAAATTTGACCTTGATATTTTTTTTTATAATTGAAAAAATAATTTATTGTATGAATCTACAAACTAAAATTTTAAGGTCTAAAGCAACATTGAAATACAAACCAGTGATTATATCAGTGAGGTGTAACATTAGTCAAGTATCCGTCCAACATTTAAAAGGTTGTAATGGTTTCAAAACAAATAAATTTATATAATACTGTCTTTTGTTTGTTTTTATATTATATCAAAAAAGGCATAGTAAGTATCTTACTAAATGCCAAGCACTGAGAAATTCAATATTTATTTAAAATACTTATTTGTTTTTCAGAAAGAAACTAATGACTTTGATCCAGAGAAGTTCCGGCAAGTGAACAAAAAAGTGAAAGAGGATTACCATAAACAGGTAAGTTAACTCGACAAAGTATGGATGCAGATGTATTAAAACTTAACAGGTAGGTTTAAGTAACCAATAATAGAAAACCAATTCTCACTATTCAATACACGTTATGTTATACAGTTATTCAAAAACCTACAGCAATACCCCTTCCCATTTTACAACCGGTTAATATAACAATTGCATAATAGTATTAGAAAGAAAATCTCTTAGTTTCCTACAAAAAATTGGTGATACATTTGGATAAAATTTGAAAGACTATGACAGGGTTTACCGCACTATTAGTGTGTTTGACTTTGACTCGCGAGTAAGGCCTTCAATTACAAAGGGATCCACTGACTCTCTTGGCAATTGCAGGTTAAGTTGCTCTCAATCTTCAATGCACAGTTATCATCTTAAAATGCCACCAGAGCTTGTAAAAAAGGGGTAGTGAAATTATAATTATCATTCACAGCAAGAAAATAGAAGAGGCTAGTTTCCTGATTTTAGCATCAAAATGCCTGACTCATGCGTTGTGCATTCTGAAGAGAAGAGTGAAAACTAAAATTAATGGTCATATTTTGAAGATTGCTAAGCGAATAAAACAGTAACAAAATTAAAAGATGGCAAGAGCAAATTATTATTCTTGTCTTTTGAACGCAGAGTTTGTTCGTTATCAGACTGTATATTTTATATTCTATCATAAATAGCTATCGATCTAAAAGTAAGGTAGAATTTTTAAATATATATGGGAACTTATACGTAGAGACATATGGGTTATTCTTATTAGGTGTTTGTTTGACTTTAAATTCGCCACCAGAGCTAGGATATAAAATTAACTTAAAATAATCTTTAGTCTCGGTACCAACGGTCATATTCACTCCTTTTAACTTAGTTTTGGGTGACGTTGTCTTCTCTATAAGGTACCGTATCTCCTTTCAGTGTATTTTATAACATGTCATCACTTTTCCTGTTCTTGAATAATTCTTTTCCAAAGGTATAGCTTAAGTATAAGGGTATTATATTGGGTTCCGTATAGGATAATTGGCTAGTCTGCCTCTTTCCCTTATTTAAAACAACTCTTTTTTTCTTCGTGTTATTGCAAAAATACAGTTTTGAGGAAATTTGCTAGATATAATTGAGTCAATTACAGTTATCTAGTGTGTATGGGGCCCATTAAATTTCACATAAATCAATTTTCGTAGGACCTTTTTTATCCTATTAGTAGATATTAATTAGAATTGTTTGAAAGGTATTTTACTTTATCAAAAGCTCCAAGCTGTGGTAAGGACCATTAAGGCGCTATGCCTCAATGCACTTAATAACCAGATCTAATGGATTTCAAGAAGATATTTTTACGAAAGATAATCAGGCGTTTTTAACTATTGTCAAGTGTTTTAGGAAGTTTCGGTGGAAGGAGGTGTTTGGGGGAGGGGGAAGGAGGGCAGGGTGGAAATTAGTATTAGAGAAAATATTTATATGAAAAATAATCAGGCATGTACTGTGCATGTCATGCAGTAGATTGAGTTAACATTATGAAGAAGGGGAGACTGGCATCAGTTACAAAGCGATTGCAAAGTACAGTTATTTAAAAAGAAATATTGTCGTTCTGACTTTAGTTTGAACTATTTCGATAATGTTAGTCAATCATTTTCAAACTTAGTTATTAAAAACAAAATATGATAATAAAAATAATGTAATTCAAAATGTGCCGCCCCCTAAAGCCGCCGCCCCTAGGCCCTTGCCTAGTCGGCCTAATGTCAAGGGCTTCTGCTCATCTTAGACTTTGCCTTAAACTATGAGTGAAGAATGACCATGAGTATGGGACGAATCCTGGATAGCTCAGTGGTAAGAGCATTGGCGTACTAAGCCGAAGGTCCCGGGTTCGATTCCCGTGTCCAGGTGTCATTTTTCAATTTTCAGAATATGATA
>CABFOW010007537.1:0-14358 GCA_902141385.1 Timema californicum | reverse complement strand
CCCCCCCCCCCTTCATTATAGTAAAAGAGACCACACACTGGCCTAAGTGCGCACTCCGAGTTGTTTATGTTGTAACTTCCATGGACATTTAGAGTCCTCCCTCACCAAGATGGTTACGAGGTTGGTTTTTACGGATCGGGGTGAGGATGGTTGATATAGCTGCACATTTATTTTTTATTTTTTTAGCACCACGTCTTACTACCCGTTAGGATTATACGTCTATGTAGTCTACTATTTACTCTTAATGTTTTATTTATGATAAAGTTGGTGGCCGCCTGGTCTAGCGCGCTACTCTCATGTTGGGACTAGACTGACAAAGACAGGGAGGTTAGGGTTCGATCCCAGTCAGGTGTACCGAGGCTTTTTTCCCCCCACTAAATTGTTTCCACTCTCCTTCCACACAAACGCTGGTTCATTTAATCTAAATTAAGCCTTCCTAATCCTTAGCCCGTTAGTGTGATTATTACATAGGCGTATTGATCGAACGGGTAATAAGACGTGATGCGAAAAAAAGGGTTGACTTTGGAGGAAGTTCACCCACATTTGCATAGAGGGAGAGTGGAAAGCCAATTAGGAAAAATCACCCTCAATACATCCTATCGGGATTTAACCTCGATACCCTCATCATCGGAAGTTAAGTCTATTGTAAGAGTTATGCCTTAGATCATACGTCCACCAAAGTGGGAAAAATTCTTTATTTCTGAGCTGAAAAATCAAATCAGCACACGATTTATGAACAAACTTAAATCTAGAGTAGGCACAACACCTCCCCTCCCCTCCTGGCCAAATTCATCACTGTAGAGGTTTAGTTATTATTATTATTATTATTATTATTATTATTAGCACCGCGTCTTACTACCCGTTCGGGTTATGCGCACTTACGCTAATGTGTAATGGTAGGGTGATTGTGAGATGAAATGGAGGACCTAGAGTTTAACGTGGAATCCGAACCACGGTGGAGGTCTGCCATTCCTCACATTCACAAGATGTCTTGTCAGAGGTGAAGGAAGGGTTTGGTAATCAGATAAATCTTTGCCGGGACCGAGGATTGATCCCCGGCCACCAGCATAGAAGTCTGATACCTTGCCCCTAGACCACCAGGTCAATATAAGCTATAAATATTATAAGTTATTATATATTATAGTTATCGCTTTACCCAGGAGTAATAGTAATTTAGAACTAGCTCTTCCTGGGAAAATACACAAATTTAATTAATGTTTACCAAGTCCTCGTTAGTACTAATTATTCAAAGAGCAAAGTTTAATAAGATGTTTAATTTACATATCATATGGGCTTGTTTCTGAAGAGCTATATTACTCGGTCACACGCTCAGTGGGTCTCAGTTGGAGCTCGTATGCTGCTAATTACTATAGTAATACTAATTGTACCTACTTCCGTGGCCGCATGGTCTAAGAATTCACTCTCAAAATAGACTTGACTGCCGATGACAGGGAGATCAGAGTTAGAATCTCGGTCTGGTGTACTGAGGGGGATTTATCCAAAAGAGGTTTCTATTCTCCCTTCATGCAAATGAGGATACACTTATTTTAATTCAAACTTCTCATCCTTAACTTATTAGAATTATCAGTAGATATACGATTAAACTGAATAAGTAGTATTGTATAGGCACAGGTTTGATATAATTTTTTAATAAATAAATAGGCTGGGTTTGCATTATTATTTATTATTATTATTATTATTATTAGCACCACGTCTTACTACCCGTTCGGGTTTTACGCACTTACGCTAATGTGTAATGGTAGGGTGATTGTGAGATGAAATGGAGGACCTACAGTTTAACCTGAGATCCGAACCACGGTGGAGGCCTGGCATTCCACACATTCACAAGGTGTGCATTGTTAAACGTAAACTTTCAAATTTTAAGTTAGTTTGTAAATCATATGTTTATATAAGTGTTTAGAAAGTAAACATTAAGAAACTCGAATATAAATACTCGTATTTTGAATAGAATGTTATTTATCAAAGAAAGTTATGGATGTGATATGGCTAGTTGCCATTAGATAAGAGCTTTTCCAAATTTTAAAACTTATTAAATCATTTGAACAAAATCAAAAACTAGAACAAACACATTAAAATGAAACCCAAACCAGTGGGTAATGAATACAAAGGCGTCAGTCTCGTCTAGTTGGGTTTTCTGATGATGGGAATATCGGTGTTCTCTTGACCAGTTGCACTGAGGTTATACTTTAGGTTTACTACGCTCTCCCCACACAAATGTGGGTACTTTTCTCTAAAGTCATCCTTCCTCAACCATACCTCATTAGTTTTGAAACTTTGATAACCTGAATGGGTAAGAGAAAAGTATCATAAATTCGTGTCCAGAATATGAACATCGAACATACAATTTTCGCGAAAATTCGCAAAGAACCCATTCGTTGTTCTGTTCGTTGTGGCTAGAGTGTCATAACTTTAACGGAACATGTTCGAAAACATTCGCAAATAACCTATTCGTTATTCTGTTCACTGTGGTTGGATTGTCATAACTTTAACGGAACATGTTAGAGAACATTCGCAAATAACCTATTCGTTATTCTGTTCGCTGTGGCTGGAGTGTCATAACTTTAACGGAACATGTTCGCAAACATTTGAAAACAACCTATTCGTTATTCTGTTCGCTGTGGCTGGAGTGTCATAACATCGACGAAACCTGTTCGCAGCGTGTTTCCATAGCTGGTAACCTAAACAATTATTTCCCCATCCATCTCAGTTGTTCTTCAATATCGATGTGATGAGTACGTTTATGCAAGTAGCAGTGGCTGCATATATATTTTTTATTTATGACTACCAAAGCAAAAAAAAAGTCAAAAACTAAATAATTTGTTATTATTAATACAAATAATGTTATTCACTCAATATTTTAACAAACTTAATAATGATTTATTTTATTTTAAATATTTAATTGAAACAGAAAGAATAAGGCATTAATTTTAGGAAAAGTCATGACAATAACTTTTTATAAAATGAATAACATTAATCGTGTTTATAATAACAAATTATGCTACCATTGTTCATGATCCTGATAATCTTAAATGTAATTAATGTCTCAATTTTATTATGTGTGTCTATTGCTACAAAGGCTCTTACGTTAAATCATTTGACTATCATTCGTTATTATATAAAATTAATAATGTTTTAAGTGCATTTTACAAACATGTTTAATATATAATACAACACTTTTAACTTATTTAAATTTTAATATATTTTCGCTACACATTAATCATTTCTTAAATGTTTTAGTATCTAAGTAAAGTAAATCTGGTTTTAGCAGCTCACAAGAGATAGATTTTTATCTTCTCGAACCATTCCAACCATAACCTTAATTAGACGTGTATATTTCACAACTTTAACCGTTGCGTGCCTCATCCACCACAAGCACGTGTGTTAGTTGGGTGGGTGGGGGGATAAGGGGGGTAGGAGGTGAGGGTAAAAATAAAACACCAAAAAGGGGTTGCGATAAACGAGCGGTGATTTTAATGCTCGAAATTGCGTCATTGAGGCGGTCTCCCGCGCTTTTGCGGTGTTCAAATGGGGTCGGGAGGGGGAGGGGAGGAGGGTGGACGAGGTAGGAACGACTTCTGATAACGTTAACGGCCGCACAGCCGTCAAATGGCGTTAATAAAAGGTCGTAAGGTATTTGGATTCCGATGAGAGAGAAATTCAGGACTGAATCTAAAAGGTGGAAATAATGGGCTGTGGTTAAGTGTGGATGATAAATGGACCAGTAGTTATTTTTAGTTTCCTCAAAAATCAATCGGGATTTGGAAATCTAACGTAAAGTTTTCACTCCCCTAGATAGTTATTTACATGTCATGCGTTAAGTTTGTCATACACTCTCATAAAGAAAGTTGTCTGTATTATTATTATTATTATTATTATTATTATTATTATTATTATTATTATTATTATTATTAGCACCACGTCTTACTACCCGTTCGGGTTATACGCACTNTTATTATTATTATTATTATTATTATTATTATTAGCACCACGTCTTACTACCCGTTCGGGTTATACGCACTTATGCTAATGTGTAATGTAGGGTGATTGTGAGATGAAATGGAGGACCTACAGTTTAACGTGGGATCCGAACCACGGTAGAGGCCTGGCATTACCCACATTCACAAGATGTCTTGTCAGAGGTGAAAGAAGGGTTTGGTAATTAGATAAATCTGTGCCGGGACCGAGGATTGAACCCCGGTCGCCAGCACAGAAGTCTGACACCTTACCCCTAGACCACCAGGTCACCCTAAGTTGTGTGTACATGTAGTTAATTGTTTAGAGGGGATTATCACATCTCCAGAAGGGGGAGAAAGCAACGCTATACAGTTAAGGCGAGGATGTAGGGGACGGGAGAAAAGGTCGGAGTGTTTGCAGTTTTAATAGCAAATGGCCAAAATAAATCCAATATTGTTCCAGTGGACACACACAGAGCTTAATTTTCTTCGCGCGGTTATAACAACAGTTGTTGAATATCTGTCATTAGAAAAGTTGCATTAGATGAGAAACTTTTTAAATTAATATAAAAAGTTGTCATTAAATTCAAGGGTACCCTTGACAGATATTCAACAAATGTTGATATCACTATGTGAAGAAAATTAGACTATATGTTTGTACTAGAGAAATATTTGATTTATTTTGGCCAGACAAATGTTTCGCTATAAAAACTGCAAAAAACACTTACCTTATCTCACGTCACCTACACTTCCACCTTGAGTATTTATGAAAGGAAAAGCTCGGTGGATGAATGATAACGACTAAAATCAGTCGTAATTGAATCGTTTTCGAAAAAATAAATTGAAAAATGACACCGTAATAAGAGAGTAGAGCCTGGGACGTTTAGCTTACCATGGATAATCCCCGTGCTCAAGGTAATTCTTCACTAATATTTTAAGGCAGAGTCTGTGATGGACGTGTGGATATAATCGAATAATAAGAGCTATCATTGATACCACAACCACCGGAGTATTTTATGGGGTAGGATTGAGAAAGGTCGAATTGATAGTAAATGCACCCGCATTGGCGTTGAGGGCGAACGGAAAACTATTTTAATAATCCCACCCTCAATTACCTCAATCATAATTCAATCCTTAATCTCCTCGTTAACTTCAGATCAGACTTGATGCATATGACATTTAGTCCATGGCATCAACAGTGTAGAATTCTAAGAGCCACTTGATCGATTCTGGGTAATGTCAATGAATGTATTATCTATTATTTTCGTATCTACGTAACCATCCTTTTTTTTTCCAATTAGAGAATTTCTAAGTGTTATGTTTAGGTGTGTAGTAGTGTTCACGATCTTCTAAGTTAATTTAGTTTGTAGGTCGTGTGTTGGAATATATATATACACACACACACACACACATATATATATATATATATNATATATATATATATATATATATATGTGTGTGTGTGTGTGATTTAGTTAAGTGTTAAAAGGTTCTTTCAATATATAGTAAATTGGACTATTGTGAGAAAGAAGAAAGGATGAAGTTATTTGTAAAAAAAAAGAAGGAAAAAGTTAAATTGCACTAACCCCTTAACTTTTAAAACTATCTCTCATACTATGGATAAACCAAATTACAACCCCCCCACCCACGGGTTTTTTTTTACGATCAAGGAAGGGGTGTGTAACAGACCTCCTTTGCTCATCACAAATGCCCACGCGGAAAACAAAATAAGTATATTGCGCACGTTTAAGAACCCTGAATGGGAATTACCCACCTATTCTCATTACTTCATACCACCCCCACCCCCCCACATCCCTTTTTCTATCGTGGGCCGTGGGATGGGTTCCCGGGTTCGAACTCCACGTGCTCTGGAGATTTATTTGTTTCGTCCTGGTAATAAAGTGTGCACGCCTTCAAGTCGCACGGGGTCTTATAAGCTGCTTCGACTCGGGGCAACAGTGAACTAACAACCTTTACCTTAATTTTTTTTTATGAGCTACTGTGGCTTGAGGGTAACGTCAGTGGCGTTGAGTGGATTATTGCCAGGATAACGGGCACTTACACATGACACCATGATGGCTTGCACAATCACATATTTTAGTAGCATGACTATTTTTATCTTGAATCAAATTTTATTAAATTTAAACCAATACTTTACTGTTATGAACAATTACAACACCTCCCTCGCACTATATCCTACATGAACTAACCAATAACTCTTTAAGCTTAGCCCTAATGTGCAGAGATCAAGTGATTTAGAACTGAAATTTTACAGTAATCTTAATAATAATAATAATAATAATATTTAGCACCGCGTCTTACTACCCGTTCGGGTTATACTGCTTTAAGTACTAATTACTCTAATGGATTAGGAATTGGGAAGGTTGAATTAGAGGAAGTGAACCCGCATTTACGTAGAGGGAAAGTGGAGAACCATTTAGGAAAAACCACCCCCAGTTCACCCGAACGAGATTCGAACCTCGATCTCCCCGTCCTCAACAGTCGGGCTCAACACGACAAGTGCGTTAGACAACTACGCCACCGAGGCGGGTCAGTAATCTTGTTACTAAATTTAATATGATAACCAAGGTTTTGTATTGAAACACATATTTTATTTCTTAATACTAAAACATTTTATGCAGATGTATATATTTATTACTTTTATTGGGACAGTGATTTTTTTGTATACTTTTTTAATTTGAATTAAACATTTGTTAATTAAAATTGTTTTTTTTTTCTTACAGGTCCTATTATTATTATTATTTATTTATTTAGTAACGTTATTTTTTTAAAACGTTAAAAAATATCATTATTTTATTTTATCAATTATTATTAACTAAAAACGTTACTATTTAAATTATGTAATTTATATTTAAGGATCCTTTCGAAAACCAATCATAAAATTAAACTAAACGTATCTAGTGGACCAAAATTTTATTTTTTACTTCCATGTAGTATTTTTATATAAAAACTTGTAAAAATACTGACATCTCTTGTTCTGTTCCATCCAAAGAAGGCCTCGCAACATCCACTCTAGGTGCCATATGTCGTTCTTACTCGCGCAAGTGAAGCTGAGACCCGGACACGTTACTCAGAGTGTGGAACACACACGCACTTGTGCTAGGGCCCACGTGAGAAACTGAGGGGCTTCCTTTGTCCGGGCCAGGGCTGACCAAACTTGCATCATAACCCTATCTTAAGATAGTTCTCCCCACTATTCATAATTACACCCTTTTTGTATCTTGAGATAGTTCTGTGCAATCTCTCTCATTACACCCTATCACTATCTTGAGTTGATTATATCCAGTCAACCTCATTACACCCTATCCCTAACTTGAGCTGGTTATATCCAGTCCACCTCTTTACATCCTATCCCTAACTTGAGCTGGTTGTATCCAGTCCACCTCATTACACCCTATCCCTAACTTTAGCTGGTTGTATCCAGTCCACCTCTTTAAGCCCTATCCCTAACTTGAGCTGGTTATATCCAGTCCACCTCATTAAACCCTATCCCTAACTTGAGCTGGTTATATCCAGTCCACCTCTTTACACCTTATCCCTAACTTGAGCTGGTTGTATCCAGTCCACCTCTTTACACCCTATCCCTAACTTGAGCTGGTTGTATCCAGTCCACCTCTTTACACCCTATACCTAAATTGAGCTGGTTGTATCCAGTCCACCTCATTAAACCCTATCCATAGCTTGAGCTGGTTATATCCAGTCCACCTCTTTACACCCTATCCCTAACTTGAGCTGGTTATATCCTGTCCACCTCTTTACATCCTATCCCTAAATTGAGATGGTTGTATCCAGTCCACCTCTTTACACCCTATCCCTAAATGGAGCTGGTTGTATCCAGTCCATCTCATTAAACCCTATCCATAAATTGAGCTGCTTGTATCCAGTCCACCTCTTTACATCCTATCCCTAAATTGAGCTGGTTGTATCCAGTCCACCTCATTAAACCCTATCCCTAACTTGAGCTGGTTGTATCCAGTCCACCTCTTTACAACCTATCCCTAACTTGAGCTGGTTGTATCCAGTCCACCTCATTAAACCCTATCCCTAACTTGAGCTGGTTATATCCAGTCCACCTCTTTACAACCTATCCCTAAATTGAGCTGGTTGTATCCTGTCCACCTCATTAAACCTTATCCCTAACTTGAGCTGGTTGTATCCAGTCCACCTCATTAAACCCTATACCTAACTTGAGCTGGTTGTATCCAGTCCTCCTCTTTACATCCTATCCCTAAATTGAGCTGGTTGTATTCAGTCCACCTCATTAAACCCTATCCCTAACTTGATATGGCTATATACAGTCCACCTCTTTACACCCTATCCCTATCTTGAGCTGGTTGCATCCAGTCCACCTTTTTACACCCTATCCCTAAATTGAGCTGGTTGTATCCAGTCCACCTCATTAAACCCTATCCCTAAATTGAGCTGGTTATATCCAGTCCACCTCTTTACACCCTATCCCTATCTTGAGCTGGTTATATCCAGTCCACCTCTTTACACCCTATCCCTAACTTGAGCTGGTTATATCCAGTCCACCTCTTTACACCTCTTGAGCTGGTTGTATCCAGTCCACCTCTTTACACCCTATCCCTAAATTGAGCTGGTTGTATCCAGTCCACCTCTTTACATCGTATCCCTAAATTGATCTGGTTGTATCCAGTTCATCTCTTTACACCCTATCCCTAACTTGAGCTGGTTATATCCAGTCCACCTCTTTACACCCTATCCCTAAATTGAGCTCGTTGTATCCAGTCCACCTATTTACACCCTATCCCTAAATTGAGCTGGTTATATCCAGTCCACCTATTTACACCCTATCCCTAAATTGAGCTGGTTATATCCAGTCCACCTCTTTACACCCTATACCTAACTTGAGCTGGTTGTATCCAGTCCACCTCTTTACACCATATACCTAAATTGAGCTGGTTGTATCCAGTCCAACTCTTTACATCCTATCCCTAACTTGAGCTAGTTATATTTTATCCACCTCACTTTGAGTGTGACAGCTTTAAATGTAATTTCTCTTATAAAGAGGTTTTTTATACAATCATTTTTATTATATAATCAATGATGTTCCTGTATATCTTCAAATCAACTCTCTTTGACACCTATTATAATTTTATATCATTTCATAAAACATTGATTGATTTATAAATACAATACATCTCTAATTGGTAAACTTTAGAATGTTTTTCAATAATTATATGTTGTTGACATAGAGTAAATATAGTTCATTGTATTTATTAACATCTCCATTTTTAGGTGATAAAACTTGAATAAAAATATTAATTTTATAACAATTACAGTATTGAAGAGGCCTCCTAATATTTGTTAACACTAAGAACAAATACATTTTAGAGAGCATACTAGTTTTCCAACAGAAACTTCAAAATGTCAAAACTAATTCAAAATCGTTATACAGGGCCTTAAATATAACTTATAAGCCATATGTATGGTTATAAACGTCAATTCATATTTCAATGGAGGACAGCCGGAGAATACCAGAACTTGTTCCTCGCAAATGGTAATTATTATGTGATCTCATAACACTCTAGCGCGCTATCCAAAAATGCTAATCACACTAATTGTATGCTCTGCTGTCCTATGCAGCCATAGCTACTAAAAGTTAATTAGAAATTATTTTTTCATCCACCGCACTGCACCACTGTCACGTTTCATTACCGCGACAGTAGATTTCATTTTTTTTTTGTTCCACTGCCCTCAACTTTCAGCTCAACTTTCGGGACTGGTGTTTTTTTTTGAACCCGTAGACTTGAACTTTAATGTGAGCTGAGAAGAGTTTTTTTTAATAACAAACAACCCCTTCGTTGTTCGCGTGTTATATGGCGTGACTTTCGCAATAGACTAGACGGCCGATGACGGGAAGATGGAGGCTCTCTTCTTGGCTGGATGTATTGAGCGCGATATTTACACTCTCTCTCTCTCCACGAAAATATGTGTACACTTTATCTAAAGATAGCCTTCAAAGTCGTTAAAACCATTAGCGTGATTAGTATATAAGTGTATTCAAAGCCGTAGCCAGCTAATAATTTCAGGGGGGGTAGAAGGGGTGTTGGTGGGCACAGCCCTCAATTGTCAGAGGCTAGAAAAACAAATTCTAAATGATAAACAGTTCTAGAAGCTCTCTGAAGTTTTTTTTTTCATGGTAAAATAACCCCCAAAATGCAGAAGGCTTGGAAAATTTCTAAATATTTAACACCTCTAGAAACTCTCTGAAGTGCTTTTTATGGTAACACAGCTCCCTAATTTGTATTTGTATCTTAATTTTGATATTGTTTGAACCATATATAAAGCCATATATATTTTGTTCATAAAATTTCGCGGAGGTTTGAACCCCCAAAATCCCCCCTGACTATCAGTCTTGAGTGTATAAACCAAATGGGCTGTAGGACGTGAGGCTAACAAAAATCTAATGAAATATATAAGAGTTTGAGTCTGAGAAGCGGTGTTACTGGTTGTGGACTGGGAATCCCCGACAAACAGAAACAAGACGATATTGACGCCTTAATTCACGTGACACCCACCTCAGTGGCGTAGTTAGCTAAGACGCTAGTTTCGTGCTGAGCTAGATTGCTGAGGACGGGAGTATCGAGTTTCGAATATCGATCGGGTGAACTAAGGGCGATTTTCCCCGAAATGTCCCTCCACGTAAATGTGGGTTTACTTCCTCTAAATTCAATCTTCCCAATTCCTATCCCATTAGAAGAATTAATACCTAAGCGTATAACCGGAATGGGTAGTAAGAAGCAGTTATAAATAATAATAATAATATTAATAATATTCACGTGACCATTAACTTGGGTTTTATTTATATAAATCCCTCGGTCCTGGAATAGATTTATCTGATTTCCAAACCCTTCCTTCGCCTCTGACAAGACTTGTATTAATCACAACTTGTGAATGTGGGGAATGCCCAGACCTCCACCGTGGTTTGGATCCCACGTTAAACTGTAGGTCATCCATTTCATCTCACAATCACCCCTACCAATACACATTAGCGTAAGTGCGTATAACCCGAACGGGTAGTAAGACGCGCTGCTAATAATAATAATAATATCTATATAACAATTCTGAGTGTATCAAAGATTGCTCAGACATTCTAGAATGTTCGCCACTAGTAACAAACATTTTGAACCCATTAAAAAAAAGTAGGTTTTTTATAATCTATTTTTGCGAGTGCACATGACATGTCAATGTTAGACGCGAGTTATGTAAGAGTGGCCGGTGTATGTCGTGAAATATAGTTGCTGCTGTTATCAGTCTATCTACAGCGGAGGGAGGAGAGGTGGATACTGTGGTCACGTTATCACGAGCTGCGTGTCGAACTAACATCCAACCCCAGCCCCCTGCACCTGGTTTGGTCAGGAGTTTAACTGCACGATTCCGAGGAAGGGGGTGAATATCTAGTAGACATTTCCCCTAAAAAGGGTGGAAAGGGAAGGCCAAGAGAGGGTGACCTGGCGGTCTAAGGGTAAGGTGTCAAGACTTCTGTGTTGGGGGTCAAGTGTTCAATCCTTGGTCCCGGCACAGATTTATCCGGTTGGCCAAACCCTTCCTTCACCTCTGATAAGACGTGTATTAATCACATCTTGTGAATATGTGGAATGCCATACCTCCACCATGGTTTCGGATCCCACGTTAAACTATAGGTCCTCCATTTCATCTCACAATCACCCTACCATTACACATTAGCGTAAGTACGTATAATCCGAACGGATAGTAAGACGCGATGCTAATAATAATAATAATAATAATAATAATAATAATAATAATAAAAGAAGAGGTATTTTAGGAATTACAAACTTTTTTTTAGGTCAGCATTGATAACATTATACTTTATTATAGGGGTGTACAAGCACTCAACAATTTTAGTTTGAATCGAACTCGACTAAGAGATTTTTACAAAACTAGAAACATTTGGTTAATAGGATTTTTTTTTCTAAAAAATTGTGAGCTTAGTTTTTTTAGTACCACTTCTTACTACCCGTTCAAGCTATGCGCTTATTTAATAATTACGCTTATGGTTTTAGGGATTAGGAAGGTTATATTTAGATAAAGTTTACCCATGTTTGCGTCGAGGGATAGTGGAAAATAATTTCGGAAATTAGCCCCTTTCAATACTCTCAACCACCCCGCTATCAGTATCTTAGTCTATCGCGAGAGTGACGCATTAGACCATGTGGCTACATAAGCGGGTTCTGAGTTTAATTGATTTTATTCAATTTTAAGATATTTCATAGCAAATATTTCCTTTTGTCTAGTTAATATAAAGTATACAATTATATTAAATATATTAAAAACAACCGGAACTTGAGTGATTATAATTTTTTGTTTACACTTATGATTTATAAATTATCTAATACGGAAATTCAATGTGAAATATTTTAGCATAAATATTGTTTTGATTTTATACGTACTAGAAAAAAAAATCTCAATGTTTTCATCCAAACTCGAATCGAACACGTGACTCGAAGTGAAAATGTCTACTCGCACAGTCATACTTTATTTATAAATATTATTTTGCAGGTATTTTTAGTATCTATTGATGGTGACAGCTTCATATAACATGGCTTGCCGTATGGATACGTGAAATTAGATCTAGTAACTTTTCTAGCTGTCAGGTAAGTTTGCTCCTATGAGAATTGGACTGTAATATTGTGGTCACAAATGAACGATATTTGGACATTTTTACCTTTAGTTCCACGTTTCAACACCCATCTTTAGGCGTGGAGTAAAAGTGACAAAACACTTATAAAATAAAATAAACACCTTAGTTCCCCATGCAGGGCTGTGAATTATGACCTTAACCATAACCCCTCTCACCCCCCAGGTAGATTTAAAAACAAATGAACCCACCTTCGCGTGTAGAGAAGGAAAATAAGCAATCTAAGTACTCAGCTGGGTTTCTAACTCAAACCTCCCCAATCCTTATAAAACCAAACAGAATAAGAAACGTTCATACTAATGTGAGTAGTTAAATTAATAATTAATATTGCACGTAGGATTCCTCTTAATACTTTCTATCGACACCTAGGAGAGAAAGTATTGTGATCGTAAAAAAAAACGAACGCGAGGTTTTGTTAATATCGACGTCTTATGTATGACCCCCTGAAGCCAAAAAAGTGGTTTTCGTACTGTAATTTGTTTGTTCATTTGTTCATTTGTCCATATGTCTGTCTTTACATCAGGCTAGAGCCGAAACTATTAACCGATTGGGCTCAAACTTGGTATCAGGAGGTTTTCATAAGGTCCCCCCGAGGGTTTTTTGAAATTAGACATCTAACTCTAGAATTAAGGGCAGTTTACTGAAGAGCAAAATAATAATACACCATTTTTCTCGAAATTTGTTTAACGATTTTTATTACATTTGATATATAGACAGTGTTTACCATTATAAGCAAGATGGAAATTCTCATTTTCTTATGAAAATTAATTTGAGGGTACTTTACACAGAGGAAATTTTCCAATTTTCATCATTTGTCTGTAACTATTTGAGATATAAAATAGCTTATCTTTGTAAAGTTGTAATACTTGTAACGGTACAAATTATTTATTTGAAATATATTATTATAAAACCAATCATTTCTAAGCTAAGCAAATATATATATATATATATATATATATATTTTAATTCAAATATTTGAAAATGAATTTTATTCTTATGCTCTTTGGTGGACAAAGATGTTTCTCTTTGCTCAATTTTTCTTCAACAGTGTTCCTAGTTCCAAATGCCATAGAGTAAGTAACAATGTATATTATTTTATTTATAATCTTTGGTGTAGTGTTTCTACAACAATGTTTAGACTTAGTAATTAGTTTCACAAATCTGACGAACTTTTAGTAAATGCCAATTTTAAGATAAAAGCGAGATACTAAAGTCTGTGCGGTGAACCGTACCATTTATTTTTTAATGAAATATAATCTCCACCACTTTGAGATATCAGTTCAGCATTAGGTGTTGAGTTATGGCTATAATTAAACTTGTTAAAGAGTATCCCGTATACAAGTGTCGTATCGTGTCGCCAGGTTAAGAAGAGCTTGTTAAATTACTGTACCTGTGGTGTGTTGTCCCCTTTCCAGGCCCCCCATTTGACCAATCACACATAGTTTCTCCTTCACACACCTCCCCCATGTGAAATGTATGTTTATTGAAACGTGACCAAAGAGTGTTTGCTCTAACGAGAGCTGAGAGCATTTCAGAGGGACATTTTAAACATGCTCTTCTTACCCTGGCGACACTACACGACGATACTGTTTGCCGACGTAATATTGTGTTTGAAAAGTGTAGACAGAATCTGTATACATCGTTGGTTCTTTATGTTTCTCTCTCCACATTTCACCCCCC
>CABFOW010007536.1:3079-23314 GCA_902141385.1 Timema californicum | reverse complement strand
CAGAAGCCTCCCCTTTTAGTCGCCTCTTACGACAAGCAGGGGTTACTGCGGGACTATTCTAACCCCATCCCGCAGGGGGGATTATAACATAATAATTATATATATATATATATCCTAAGCCAAACTTGAATGAGTGCATCAAATATAAATCAAGTGTATACTTTTCTAACAGTATCTACTCAAAGTGAGAAATTATGGCATCTGGGGCAAAGAGTTTTGGAAAAACCAAATGATGCAAAGATGTCATATTTGGAATGTTAGAAATACTCGGGCAGCTTCATTAAGTGAACTAAATACTATTTCACTCAACTCTCAATAAAACGTGTCGACAATTGCCAATTACAAGCAATATTCACATTATACTGAAACATGTCTAATAAAGAGGAGAAACATCTCGATTAATGCCTACTTCTTTTAACTTTATAATGGTGCTTCATTAACATTAATATTCGTTATGGAACCTATACAACTTGTTGCGTTACGTACGTGTCGTGTAACACGTCAAACATCTCCTCGTTTGTTAACGAAATAGTTTGTATCAGACTGACCTTGAGGAACAGGAGCAATAAGTTCTCGACTCCTCCAACTGTTAACATATAGAACCGTACATACATCTATTAGAAATAAAGGTTTTTGCATGTTTCATGGACTTAAGAATTTCACGGTATTTCTCATCACATATGTAGAAACCAAAACTTTGATGAAAACGCTCTCCAAACGCAACACGGTTTCACCCTCGGCGGCTCGCAATCTCTTACAAAACAAAGGAACCAGATTTACCCGGAGGTAACTTTGACGGTAGCCCTTGTATATATACATACAACTATTATTTTAACATTTATGTATAACTTCCTCCGTAGTGACCATTTGCAAGGGGTACCGTCACAGTTGCGAGAATATATATCCTGATTTTGGTAGAAAGAACAAACAGTATCTGCTATTTACCAAAGTTACTAAAACAATTTTAATATTTTTATGCGTCAATTCATGTTATCTGTAGCTATCACTTTTTATACATCTTATCAGTATCTATAAAATAACACATATAATAAATAAAATGTTATAAATATTGACAAAAAAAGTTTGTTTCATCTAAACTGTTCTTACAACCAAAATCAAAATATAGTAGTGTTATCATCATACGTGTTTGTATAATATTTACAAGTGTTATCATTACTTGTGCAAGGAAATAGAAGTGTCACAATCACTAGTTTAGGTACATACAAGTGTCACAATCATTGCTCAGGTACATACCAGTGTCACAATCACTAGTCCAGGTATAAATAATTGTCACAAGCACTGGTTTAGGTACATAGAAGTGTCACAGTCACTAGTTTAGGTACACAGAAGTGTCACAATCATTGTTCAGGTACATACAAGTGTCACAATCACTAGTTCAGGTATAAATAATTGTCACAAGCACTAGTTCAGGTACAAATAAGTGTCACAATCACACGTGCAGGTATAAATAAGTGTCACACCACTAGTGCAGGTATAAAGAAGTTTCACAATCACACGTGCTGTTACAAAGAAGTGTCACAATCACACGTGCAGGTATAAAGAAGGGTCACAATCACACGTGCCGGTACAAAGAAGTGTCACAATCACACGTGCAGGTACAAAGAAGTGTCACAATCACTAGTGTAGGTATAAAGAAGTGTCACAATCACACGTGCAGGTACAAAGAAGTGTCACAATCACACGTGCCGGTACAAAGAAGTGTCACAATCACTAGTGTAAGTATAAAGAAGTGCCACAATCACACATGCAGGTAAAAAGAAGTGCCACAATCACACATGCAGGTAAAAAGAAGTGTCACAATCACACGTGCAGGTACAAAGAAGGGTCACCATCACACGTGCAGGTACAAAGAAGTGTCACAATCACACGTGCAGGTACAAAGAAGGGTCACAATCACACGTGCAGGTACAAAGAAGTGTCACAATTACACGTGCCGGTATATTCAAGAGCTACTATCCCTAGTTCTTGCTACGTGAGGGCTACCATAACAAGTGCAAGTCTATAGAGTGGTCGCAGGTGCTCCTGAGCTCCGCAATCGAGTTGACGCCTTAAAACCAGCCGGTGATATAATAAGTGGTCGTAACACGGTTAGCGGGATTGTTGCCACGCACAGCGCTGTTATCGCCCCTAAAACTCCATTACCAGCCGACTAGCTCCGCAAATACCCCCCAAAACTTCGTGCAGATAAAATAAAAAACAACATCAATTGGGAATATATTGCCAGCTGCGTTTACAATTACCTCCTGTGGGCCCGCCTACATTTTACACTCACCCAACACGCTTATTTAATTATTTTCAATATTAGGACTGCCCATTTAACAGTCAAGTTGGGGAATTTGGTCATCCTTAAAATTACTTTTTATTTTTGTTCTTAAATAAAGACCACTATGGTGTAAGAAATATGGTTGTGTTAGCAAAATAAATAAAAAGTATGGTGTACAGCACACACCTTCTTTTTCTTTCATCTTAATATAGAAACATTTACTAAAAACTCGTAATATTTGTGAAACGTAATAATATACACTGTTTCAGAAACATTACACCAAAGAGCATAAAGGAAATACTACACACTTTCACAGAAACAACGATAAAAGAGGAACATCTCTGTCCACCAAAAAGCACAAATGAAATAATATACACTTTCACAGAAACAATTAATTATAAAAGAGGAACATCTATCTCCACCAAAGAGCATAAATGAAATAATATACACTTTCACAGAAACAATTATAAACGAGGAACATCTATCTCCACCAAAGAGCATAAATGAAATAATATACACTTTTACAGAAACAATAATAAAACCAAATAGACTAACAATAAATTTCAGATGTTGTCAAAAGAATTTCGTAATATATATGGTATATATGATTAGATCCGTAACTGTTGGTTTTATAAAAATATATTCCGAATAAAAGATTTTAATTTTGAATATTATTATCATTATTATTATTATTAGCACCGCGTCTCACTATCCATTCGGGCTATACGCACTTACGCTGTGTAATGGTAGGGTGATTGTGAGATGAAATGGAGGACCTACAGTTTAACGTGGAATCCGAACCANTGAGATGAAATGGAGGACCTACAGTTTAACGTGGAATCCGAACCACGGTGGAGGCCTGGCATTCCTCGCATTCACAAGATGTCTTGTCAGAGGTGAAGGAAGGGTTTGGTAATCAGGTAAATCTGTGCCGGGACCAAGGATTGAACCCCGGAGCCCCAGCACAGAAGTCTGACACCTTACCCCTAGACCGCCAGGTCACCCTGAATAATAGAGGCGGAGATATAATCAAAATAGGAAATTTCTGCTTGTGTTAAGTAGTACACCTAAAGTCATTTTCATGGGGAAATGAAAGCTTCCATTTTGTTTGTAGTGTTAAAAAATGTTTGGATACAAAATCTAATCAAAATTATTAGAACGAATTTGTAGTAAATCGATGTCTTCTCTTTTTGCCTTTCAGTAAACCTTTGGGTACCGCTGACCCAAATATATTGGGTTGCGGATGATGGATGAGATTCGTTTCTTGTTTCAGCATTCCCTGGGCTGTGTTCGTGCTGTCCCATCAAGCCGGTGACGAGCCTAGGTCCCTGGGACCAGGGAGCTGACCACCGCTCCTCTAGTGTCGCCGAGCTGCGCAGGAAGGCCCAGGAGCACTCGGCGGCTCTCCTCCAGTCCCTCCAACATGTGGCCAGCTTCCAACAGCAAGCTGCCGCTAACTTCCAGCACCATCTCTCCAGCCTGCCTCTCGGACTCAATCTGCCTCCACTCTCCACGCTACAAGCCCTCGCGAGGAAATCTGACAACACCGCCACCCTACCCGCTTCCCCGCCGGGTTCACCCGCTAGCAATAGAGATTCGCAACAGTCGTAGACTCGTCCGCCAGCTATACTGACTCGCAAAATTTGTAGTCTAGCTCGCTAGCAGCAAAGACTCGAAACAGTAGTAGGCTCACCCGCTAGTTACAGAGATTCGCCTCAGTAGTAAGCTCGCCCACTAGCTACAGAGATTCGCACCGGTAGTACGCACGCTCGCTAGAAACAGATATTCGCAACAGTAGTAAGCTCGCCCGCTAGAAACAGATATTCGCAAGTAGACTCGCCCACCAGCTACACGAACTCGCAACAGCCCTAGACTCTCCCACTAGCAACATGAGCTCGCAACGGTCGTAAACTCTCCCTGTGGCAACATGGACTCGCAACAATCATAGGCTTTCCTGCTATTAACATGAACTCCCATCAGTTGTTGACTTTACCGCTAGCAACATGAACTCGCAATAGTTGTAGACTCTCCTGCTAAAAAAGACTTGGAAAACGTGTAGACAAGGTCGCTGAAAGGAGTTTAGCGGTGAGCCTAGAATATATCTTTGCTTTTGCGGCATAAGCTGTTAGGGACTTTGACAATATTAATAATCTAGTGTACTATATTATTCACTCTCAAATATAAACAGTGTAATAAAGTTTGTCAATACTATAACATTTTTAACTACAAATCACTTGAACAAAGATTTTTTCCCCCTAAGCTATTGTAATGTTGTAGACCCTAAGAAATTCATTGCTATGTAAGATAGTAATACATTTTGTCATATAAATTAAAATTAAATGCACACTAGTGGAGACAAGTAAACTCAAAATAATTAGGTTTAAATTCAATAAAAGTACATAAAGTGTATTTTAATGGTAAATTTTAAAACTTAAAAATATTTATTCATTATGAAAGAAGAAATGGTTACGTATCACACTTCAATTTCAGTGAACAATAAGAAAAAGGTATTATTAACTTTATTCTTTTTCCTCAAGCATTTATGTATGTATTCAATGAGTTTGCCAAGAAGAACTATATCTGATAATTAAAAAAGTAAAAATATAATTTTTAATATATTCATACGTAATACCATATATTCTGGAGTTGTTACTTTTAACAGATGCTAGATAAATATAGTGACCTCTTTTTAATGTTGGTCACTCTACATTTATGTTTATATAATCTAAAAGGATCTTTCTATTGTCACTCGACTAGGAAAAGTAAACCCTAGATAAAAAAATATTGACTTGTTAACCTTGATTATATAAGTAGGTATGCCTTAATTTGTGTTAGTGTGCTGGCTTTTAAAGACTTATCCTAAGACGTATTCTCGAATATGGCCTATCCTCATGCCGTAAATTTACCATTTTGTAAACGCTAACACAACTTTAAATGGGTATGTTTTTTCAACTGGAAATCAAGCAAAGTACTCTTGGATTTATAATACGTATAACTAAGGTATGGTATGGCTTTTTAAAAGAATACTTTATTCTATTATGTTAAAGGTACTTACATGGTATAGCAGTCAGACGCGTTGCAGGCATTTAAAAATATCGCATTATTTAAGCAATTGTTTGATATTTTTAAATATAATTTTAAACTAACTGTAGGCGATAATTATCAGTAGGTTTCTGACAAGTTAAAAAGTTTATGTTTTACGCTTAAATTTAAAAATCAACTATGCTTTACGCAATATACTTCTGAGATTAAAGTGAAAGGTTGAAAACTTAGATATAGGCTTCCTCAATCAAATAAAGTCATATTATGATAGGGTCGCAACATAATATTTTAAGATAATGTGGGATTGTTTTATAGGGCTTTGTGTACGCTATTACACATTGAAAAACTACTTTAAACGTAAACTTTAAACTTTTCAACTGGTTAGAACTTTCAGCTAAATTTAGGGTAAAGCAGGGTTGAAAGATTCCTAACACCTTCATCAATAATCCTGTATTTCTAAACATCTGCAACGCTTCTCATTGCTCTCCCATGGAACACCCCTAACAGTTTTTCTAACACAATTGGAAGCTGTCAACAGTAGGCAGGCATTCTTGATTATAAATTGTCCCTCAGATGGTGTCCAGCTTTTCCTCATAATTTGGTTTGAATCCCGGTAGGGTCTAATACTTAATCTTCAACTGAGTTACATTTTAAGGGGAATGAGTGATTCATAGCTTACTATTACAGAGTTCTTCCACAATAGTATCCGTACTTGTGTTAAACACCTGAAAAATAATACTTAAAAAAACTGAATCTAATCATGAATACATAATTAGGCTTATATAAATAAGTGGTTTTTTTCTCCAAAAGTAAAACCACGGGAAATTTTAAAATGTATTTAAAGATTTAAATTTTCTTTAATCAAATAGAGGCCCAATCACAGTTTGATTCTCCTAATTCAGTCTTTGCGTTGGGTGAACACCTAAACGTTACGATGCGTCTGATGAACATATATGTTACTATTTAATTTAATCTAGTATATTTAAAAATATTGTGCGTTTATGGACAAATTTCTGTTTCTTGGATTGTAAGATAACGCCCTCCTTGAAGTGAGCTATAGAGGCCAAATATTATTATAGTATATTCCTTGTACGCGAGCTATGGTAGGATTGTGATAGAAATAAACTTATGTTACAGTTAAATGTGTGTGTAAGAAGGTTATTCCTATCAGAATTCTGATATATTTAAATCGGTCAACGTTTGTATTCCGATGAAAGTGGGTCAAAAAGACCGGACTATATATATATATATATATATATATTAATAGAGTCACTTCTTCTTTGTAAATGATCTGCAATAATAAAACAGACTATAGAAAAAATGTTTGATATATTTAGAAAAGGAAGCATTGAAGGGAGCATTGCCATTAGTGGAATTAGTTATAAAATAAATTTAAAAATTACAAGAGAGAAAATCAAGGCATTGTCCAACCATTATTCAACATAACTGATAAGGAAAATCAAAATCATCATTTAAACTGAGACAGCTCTTGATTTTTTTACCTAGATTCATATTTTCGTGGTGACATTTCATAATTTATTTATTACGGACCTCTGTGAAGATACGTGGTGTAACCAAACATTTGTTAGTAAGGATAGGTACTAAATTTGTTACGTGTTGTGTTGAGCAGTATTACATAAGGAGTTAACTAGGTATAGTAAGTATAGCCACTATTCATACATTGCCTGCCAAAAATTGTTGTGAAATACTGTTGAGGTCGCATGTTTGAAGTGTGCCCGTGTGAGAGATGTAAAAGAAAAGGATTTAAGTGTGAGGATTAAAAGATCTGAATGGGTCCTTAAAATATCTAAAGCATTGGTCATGTATTTATATTTAATATTGATACATATTGAATACTGGGAAAAGAAAATAACTATAAAGAAAACTTTGGCCAACATATTTACCAGATATTGCAAGATGATTGAAGAAGAAGATATTGGGGCCTGTTTAGTAACCAGCATAATTCTCGGAGATTCCCAGACGAATGATGAAAAAGGTATTGGGTCCTGCTTACAAACCAGCACGCTTCTGAGAGCTTAATAGACGATGAGCAAGAAGATATTGGGGCCTGTTTACAAACCAGCATACTTCTCGGAGTTTCCCAGACGAATGAGGAAGATATTTGGGCCTGGTTACAAACTAACACACTTCTGAGAGACAGACAGCACACTGAAGACAGAAAAATGTTACACCCTGACGTTTAATCTGTGCCGGGAATGTGTTGTTCTTGCACTTAGATAATTAATTGAAAAAGGCTGGAAATTTGGTTATCAGCCTTAGATATCAGCAGTATAAACGCCCATTTATCCTTACCCATACAAAAAAACAAGAATTAATGCTGTGTCTGATAAATATATTATACGCATGTATGTATACCAGCTCCCCTGTGATCTGAATGCTTTATTACACCTCTAAACACCAATCAATAACCAACGCTCCAAATATGCTCTTCACAACAGAATAGTAAGCTAAATGGGAATACAATGAATAAGGTATGGGCTCACTTGAATAGCAACTAGACTTATTCTTAGCATGGAGCAAGCGCCGGGTAAATGATAAAGTTGCCTGTTCAGACCAATAACATTCTAAAAACAGATCCTCAGGCCTGTAGAGCCGATATAAAGAGTATAGAAGGTAGAGTCGGGTGGAGAAAACGAGCTGATTGGCTGAGAGTATGACGTCACTCAGTATGAAAGCCAGCGCGTTACATACAAAGCTATATCGAAGACAAACTAAGTTGTTAAAAATAAGTCACATTTTGGAATTTAAAAAAATTAATAAATCTTTAACATCCACATCAGTGTCCAATTAACGTCATTACCCTACTTATTTTAAAACATATTTATGTGTGGCTGTTTTAGGTATTAAAATATACCTGTTGTGTACTGGATGACGTAATTAATTATATAGTCTTATTTCTTCAAGAGGTGCTACTATTCTATTCTCTTCCCATTGGGTAAAGCCATGGTAGATATTCTAAGTGCAAAAACACATTACTCAAGTTAAAAACGCTATATTTGTGGATATCTTAGGTATCTTGAAACCCACCTTCACAAATTTTATATATGTGGTGCAAAACAAACTAAACTCTTTAAAAATTAATTGTATGTGTGTATACTCGTATTTAGAAAAGTGATTTTCTATTCCTTCCTTCAGAAATGTACAGCCATAAATTTTAATTTAGTTTCAATAATACGCGTATGTATTATTAACGTGGGGATAAAATATTTATTTATTGTTGTATATTTTCATATTATTACATATTTTACGACATATTTTGACTGATTTTTTAAAACATCTTTTTATATATATTGTGTAGGTTAATACTACATAAAAATCCGGGCTCTATACATCAGGGGAAATGCGTGACCTCCAAAAGAGAATTATATTTTAGCTCTAAGAGACCATAAGGAAGTATTTAGTAAGGAGATAGGTTGATAATCTCTTCTCAGACGATAGAAGAAAGATGCTTTTTGCAACAGCAGTATTCGAGATATCTGGTGTCTCGGGTCATGTTCTTCTAACTCTAGGATATGTAGTGAGAGACTTATTCGCACTTCCAAAATTCGATGTAGCCATTTCTTGTGATGGTTCATTCGTAAGTAAGTACATCATGTAATTGGGGTCATAATTAGATGATCAGCTTGACAGTTAGCTTTCTTATAAAGTGTTTTATGATACACGCCTAGAGTTGTTTGACATATTATTGCAGTATAGATATATGAAGATAGCCTCACGTTGGAAGCCAAAACTTGTTGCGGATAAGGGTGACGATTCATGATATCAACAAAGTGACTACTGCGCCTAAGTTGTAGTTTGTTGGAGATAAGTATTCGACAAGGATGATAGTATAATGATTGAGGACAGCAATTTGTTGGGCGTTGAAACTTAATATGAATTACTGGGGTGAATCTCACCAAAGAGGTTTTGTTGGATGAGGATGTGTATGTGTGTAAAGATTAAAGGATAAAATTATATTGGATTTTGTCGTGTAATCAACGCTAGGAAGATATAATAAACATCAGAAAGATGCCAATCTATCCTTACCAAAATACTTATCAGAGGAGTGGGGGCAGGGGTGGAGTGAAAAGGAGGCCAAATCGGCCTAGTTCTGGTCAGAACACTTACCCAAAGACGTGGGGAAGAGGCAAACTATCCCAACCAACACGCTATTAGGAAGAGAAGAAAGTATTAAAAAGAAGCAGTTGAAGTAATCTCGACCCACGCAATTCTGGAGGGAAAGGAAGTGAGATAAGAGAGCCAAGTAATCTCGTAAATCAACTTTACAGTGGACTGGTAGGTGATAGAGCCAGAAAGAGGCTAATTGGATAGTTTAACAGGTCTCGCTAGAGTTTTATAGGACAGGAACCCATGGGCGTAGCCAGGAGGGCAGCCGCGGAGAGTAAAGACCTGGATAAGGTTGACGATGACAGGGAAGAATCTCAATGGACTATACTTACTAAGTGTGCACAGAAAAACTAAATTGGAAACAGGGAAGAATCTCAATGGACTATACTTACTAAATGTGCACAGAAAAACTAAATTGGAAACAAAAGGAGGCATTTGAGATGAAAGTGATTAAAAAAAGGTTTTCAGGAAATTCAAGAATTTTTTTGTTTAAGACTTTTTTGATAATTTGCTTTGTAATTTTGCATCCGAGAAAACTAGCCTTAGTTCATGGGCGTAGTCAGGGTAGGACAGGGGAGGGCGCTTGGCCCCCTAAATTTTTGGAAATGGATCCAAAGTCAAAATGTTTCTCCAAGGAGAATTGTTAATATCTTAAAGTCCCCACATACCATCCACATATGGTCATCATATTTAAGCTTCTCTAACATGAATTTCATGTTGTTATGTGTTACTTTTAAGTGGTACATAGGGAAGTAAATTTTCATTATGAAGAAGAACTGCTTTAAGACTTCTTAAAGAACTGTTCACAAGGAATCTCCAATCAGTGGGATCGTATTTAAGGCCAAGCACATTAATTAAACCCCCTATATCGTTTCAGTACACAAGTTCATCCGTTTTAGAAAAGAATGGTACAAAATCTGACTCTCTGTGTCCATACCATGAAAATGTAGTGCCGGGGCAAGTCATTTTTTGCTTTCAGTCGCGATCCTAACAGTTCTGCACTAACTTTTGGTAGATCCAAGTCTCTGTCTAAATCATTAAGTTCACTTTGCATGAAATGTTGAGGCGGCTGGAATGTTTTGACAGTTTCAGTTTCTGCTTCCATTTCCGAAGGTAGGTCAGATTATGATGAATCTGGTGGGTTTTTTATTCAGATTCTATGGGGGATGTGGAATTGGCACATCATCACTATTAGGAACAGGACGAATGGCAGATTTTTAAACCGCGGCGTGTCTACTTTTACTATTTATGTCTTTCACATTACATAAACAAAAATAACAATCTGTCAAATGGTCTTGAGGCTCACGCCACACTATGGGAACACCAAAAACTAATGATTTCCGCTTGCTGTTTAACCACTGATACATATTCACATTAAATGAATTACACACACTGTGTGTGCACCATTATTTGTATTGCTCCCCTAATGTTATGCCAAATAACATTTATTATAAATATCATTAATCTTTCGGCTTTTTTGGCAGCGTATAGCTTCCACACGTATAACAAAATAAATAGGGATGATTAACACACGCGTGACGCGACATTTTAAGAAACAAAACTTTTGTTTGCAAAGCTTACTTTACATTTGCATCCGTAAAAGCTTAAAAATTGACTGAAAAATGACAAAATAACTTGCTTTTAACCATTGACAAAACAGGAAGACGTAACAATACCCAATATAGAGGTTAACAAACTTCTGCGAGTGATCCCCGATCCTCAGATGTATTACCTGCTTTTGCAATTCTATTATTTGTCGGTAGGCTAGACTTCAACCGGAAGTAACTTTATTACACCTCTTAAGAAACTTTATTTTCACAAAATAAGCATCAATTTAAAAGGTTTTATGTACATGCTCCAAGGCAAGGCAAACAAATGTATGCAGAAATGAAGCGTATATTTTCATGTTTCCTGACAATTTTATGTAAGAATAGAACAAATTAGAGATGGTTTGTTTACAATTGTTATCTGTATATTGTCTTATAACTTTTTTATGATTCAATAAAATCTAAATTGCCAGCTTCCGACCGGGTCGTAATTTAATTATGTTAATATATGTAAAAATTATTTCAATAAATAGACATTTTCAGGAATTTTGAAAAAAACTTGTATTTCTCAAAAATTTGACGTGATGAAACGAAACTAAATATGGATTTTGAGACTATGCATAAAGGGGAACTGAAAAATATAAACAGCTTTTCTAAAGCAAAATGGTTGCATACCCGTGATAATTGATAGGCTATTAAATAATATTGTTTAAACAAGTAAGACTCGTCTTGATTCAAGTGAAGAGATCATTTATATGTATTAATGTATAGATAAATAACAAAACAATGTAGATATATTTTTTCTTCTACCATGTATCTGTATGATTATTTAAAAAAATCTATCGACTTCATTTTTAAATGGAGGACAAACATCGACAAGCCTCCATTGTAGGCTTTCTATGGAGGTCCAACATGAACAGGAATTTACTGTTTGCTTTTTATAAAGATCAAACATCGACAGGCTCATATTGTTTGCTTTCTATAGAGGTCAAATTTCGGCAGAACTCTATTGTCTGATTTTTATGGAGGTCAAACATCGACAGGCCTCCATAAATCACTTTCTTTTGTTTGCTTTCTATGGAGGACAAATATCTACAGGGCTTTATTGTTTACTTTATATGTAGATCAAACAATGACATTGATAAAACTTCGACAGACCTCTATTGTTTGCTTTATATGGAGGACAAACATCTACAGGGCTTTATTGTTCAATTTCTATGGAGGACAAATATAAACAAGACTATTGATACATTTCTATGGAAGACAAACATCTATATACCTCTATTGTTTGCTTTATATGGAGGACAAACATCTACAAATCTATATTGTTTGCTTTATATGGAGGACAAACATCTACAGATATAATTGTTGACTTTTTATGGAGGGCAAACATTTACAGAGTTTTATTTTTCTATTTCTATGGAGGAAAGATATAAAAAAAAGACTATTGATCAATTTCTATGATAAACATCTACATACCTAATTGTTTACTTTCTGTGGAGGAAAAAATCTACAAGCCTTTATGGAGGACAAATATCAACAGGCCTCAATAGCTCACTTTTTATGGAGGAAAAACATTGAAATTACTCTATTGTTCACTTTTTATGGAGGAAAAACATTGACATGACTCTATTGTTCACTTTCTATGGAGGAAAATCATCTATCGACCAATACTGTTTGCTTTTTATGAAGGACAAGACCTTATATACTCCTCAATAAATACTGTAGAAACATTGCTCTTACCATGTGGATAAACTCGAAATAATAAATACTTAGAATATCAGTATTCCCCTTATCGGTTATTTAAGGTGGTGATGTAGGGAATGCCAGAAAAGGTCAGTGGTTTTGCAGATATTATATAAAAACTGTTTTGGTCAAAATAAAAAATAAAAATTGCTTCAGTTGAAATAGAGAGTTTAATTTTCTTCTCGTGGTGATATCAACAGTTTTTTAATATCTGTCAATTATGTCCTGGAATTTAATGACAGATTTTCCTCTTCATTTAAATTATGTCACCATGCTAATTACTGATATTCAACAACTATGGATATCACCATGTGAAGAAAATTAAGTTATATGTTTATAAAGAAGCAATATTTGATTTATTTATAAAAAAAGTTTTGCTGTAAAAGCTACAAAAACACTGGTTTATTCCTCGCGTTTTCTACATCCCCACCTTAAGAAATGTAGTTTCGTTACTTATGTTGAAATATAAATTATCTGTAATATTTTTAATCAATAAAACACCTATATAAGCGCTTACATTAAAGCATTATCAGCAACATATTTAAAACAATGTCTAAATGAATATTTATTAAGTGTATAAAACATTTATAAATATCAAATACGTTATTATCTATAACGCACACTGTTTATTATGTACGAGTAAAAAAAATATTCAGATTGCATAACGGAAAATCATAGCAGCATTTTAAAATGTACCATTTCCAATATACATTTTTATTTATCATTATTTAATATTTCGAAGCATTCATAGCAAATATGAATTTATAAAAACAAATATATCTCTAAATGTTTTAAGAGCTAGTATAGTGTTTTATTTTTTATATTACAATACATTCTTTCGAATGAGCTAAGCGCTGTTTTTTGCAATGCATTTCATAATTTTATACATTAAAAACTACGATTGGCCTATTATATATGGTTACTTGCTTACTTGTCTTTTAAACGATTGTGTGCAGCATCTAGTTAAAGGCGTAAGGGGGAGTCTTTTCCGCGAGGGTGGGGGGGTATAAAATAGGCGAGGGGTTGAATAAAAATGGTAAGAGGTTACATTATTGTTGTTGTAATAGTAATAATCACACTACCGCAACTAAATAAAATTATTGTAAATATATCCTATATACGAGAATAAAGCGCACTTAGGCTGGACGTTATTAGGCTACCAATTGAAGTTGCTCTTTTACTCTACATTTAACCACATTTTTACTAGTCTTGATCAATACTTAGCAATGCAAGATCGGTAAAAGATCTTGTCCCAAGGTGTGAAAGATCGTTCAAACGTAACAATGAATACAGAGCAATGTAACTAATATTTGTAGCATTATATAAATGTTGGTTTTTAAAATGTTGCACTGCTCTGAACTAATCCATCGATAACTGTATTAGGCCGGTCATTATCCCTAATATATTTCCACTTTAGCTTCCAAAGTTCAATCTCAGAAGAAAAGTCACGAGTATTTGGGGAAATTTCATAAAGACTTTTAAATCGGAGTTAAAAAAATTAGAGTTCCAAGCAGCTGGGATAAATATTTTTTGGGATCTTAGATACTATTCTATTGTGAGTCACAAAAGTTATTTTAGCTTTGAACTTTTCAACGAGCCTAGACTAAGTCTTCTTCCAAAGTAAACCATCGTTCTACCATATGAATGGAAACAATTCTATAGGTTCTGCTTTAAAAAAAATTGTTTATTAGGTTTAGAAGAAAGCACAAGCAGCTATGTTCGTTTATTGATTAGGGGTCAGATTAGATAGTTAAACTGGTCAGACCAGTTCTTTTTGAAATTGTATAAAGTTTTTGTTTGGTGCAAACAAAGTCCTTTAGCAAAGAAGATTCATGTAACAAATCATGTATCATTTCCGTTGAAAAATGTGGTCAGTAATACACTAAGTTATTCCTATCAATGTTGTTAGATCTATTAAGAATAAAGTTAAATAATCGCGCGATGGAATTTGAAAAATGATTGAAGAAGTATTTGAATAATTATTTAAATCATCATAAAGTATTCTTACCTACTAAACATAAAGTTATTAATTTTTTTTAAATCCTGAAAAAAAGAATATTATTCATTTCTAAGTACAACCTTCCATTCAAATTGTAATAAGAACATTATTTAGGATAAACGTATATTATATTAGAAGTACAGTCACAAACCTATCCATTGCGTCATATTCTTTCATCAAATAAATTAAATTAATTCAATCTATACTAGTGCCACTATGTGTTAGATTAGTCATATTATTTTAGAAATATAAGACCAATCAAAACTGAACAAAAATATAATCTATATTACAAACAAACCAAAAATATACCAAAGAGGTCAGTTACAATGAATGTAGACTAGTCAAAGAAATACCCGGAAAACTGCAACCTAAGTTTCTCAAAAACCAATAATTTACCATAAAAAAAACTATAGATATATCCCAGTATCTTGGCCAAGTTAATTATTTATTGAACATTTTCATTTTGGTAGGAATATTTTCATCCCGCGACAAAGATTAATCAAATCAAACTATACAAATTATTTGTATTCCTTGTTAGCTATTTTGTTTATCTCAAACGTTCAATGGCAAAAAATTATACAAAATAAGTTTGAATTTATATTAGGTGATAAATATTCTTTAGTGAGAAACATCTTACGCATGCAGGTTATATTAAATAATATGTTACCATTATAAGAAATCGATTTAACTAGATAAAGTACAAATTTACCATTTGACTCTACCAACTTAACAAATATATATTTATTTAATATAATTATAATTGAAAAATGATGTAAGAAATAAATACAATCAAGCCAACCTTCAACAATAACCTATGTATCTACCAGTTGTCTTTGTTAAAATAAAACTTTGTTAACAATAACTTTTAGAAAGTATGCAATTTATGATATATTGTTTGCAAAATAACAAACCCCTTCGTTTCTTATATACATTATTTGTAATTTAAAGTTGAGTGTGAAAATGTATTTAAAGAACAATTAGTTAACATTGGTCTTGACTTGATAATCATTCAGAATATAAAAATAGAAAATAAAATAAGTTTTAATAAACAAGTAATCTAACTAACGTAATGACACTGTCTAAAGTCCTAAACAAATTTAATAGCTTTTCAGTTGTATATATAGGCCTATGTCATTTAATAAAAGTAAACAAAATCTTTAGAATAATAAAATACAATTACTACTAAATTCTAAATTTGTTAGTAAAATGGGCCTACCTGTATTATAATTACAAACATAAGCTACTCGATGTTACTAGTCACCACGAATATTATTTGTATTATTTACTCTTACTACCCACTCGGGATATCCTAAATTAATCATGCCAATGGGGTGGGGGTTAAGAAGTTAGAGAAAATGTAGCTGGATTTACGTGGAAAGAGAGAGAGAGAAATCATTTCAAGAAAAACATTCTTAGATTAGCTGGTTGGGATTCTTTGAACTCCGACCTCTCTATCACCGTAGAACCAGACTGTATGAACCTAACATTTAGTCCGCGTGCCCAACGAACCATGAACCAATACATACATACATACATCATTTCTATACCCAACAAATAAATGAATTAGGAGACTTTCAAGTTGAAGGCATTCTATTGTACAATTTTCACAGGAAATACCTTTTAGAAAAATACCAAAATATTTGTCCAGCAAAAATTATTAATATTTTACTATAAAATTAGAGTTATTTTATACATAATGATAATATCTATCAAAATTGACCACTGCAGATCACATAACTTAAGGTGGGGTGGAAGGGGACGCGAGAAAAGATAATTAGTGTTTTTGCAATTTTTAGAGCTAAACTTATTTTTTGGGGCAAAATAAACAAAATATTGCTCCACTAGAAACATAGAGTTTAACTTCTCATGATGCTATCAACAGTTGTTGAATAGCTGCCATGATCATGGCGTTATTAGATGAGGAACTTTTTAAATTAGGAGGAAAAGTTGTTATCAAGTTCCAGTACATCCTTGACAGATATTATCAAAATTGTTGAAGTCTCCAGATGAAGAAAATTAAACTTTATGTTTCTACTCAACCAATATTTTTTTTATTTTGGCCAAAATAAGGTTTTGCTAATTGCAAAAACACCCATCTTTTCTCGTATTCCTTACGTTTCCACTTTAACGTATACATTAAAATTATGATAGTAGATCTAGTAGCTTTTCTGGATGTCAGATAAAGCCCTTCCTATGAAAATTGAACCGTAGTTAAGGAATTGGTACATCGTAAGGGATAACGTGCAATAGCTGTAAAATAATCAAATAATTCCAAACGCCTACACATGGGTGCTCATAAATGGCCATATTTAATTGCCATATTTACTTTTGGTTAATTTTTATGGAAAAATCAAAATTATAGGCGTGGAATTTGGTTGCAATTTGCTATTAACAACGTTGAATCATCAATATTCGACTTATCAGAGAGAAAAATGATAAAATGTAGATCTCGGGTTCTCTTTTCAACAGTTTTCTTATCATTTTGTTCTCTTTAATAAACCTGTGAAAAAGATAATGTTTATTTTCAATTTGTTCAGCTACAACTCCTATTTATTTCTAATTAATTTTTCAAAACAATTTTTTTGTGCGCTAAAATTAGCTCATGAAACTCCTATATCAAAATGATGTTCAGATGCTTTAAGATTCCCTCCCCCCAAAGTTAAATTCCTGAAATCTTCCTTAGAGGATGGATGGCACACCCTCATGTATGCGACTCCAATCAGCCCCCCCCATTTGTAAAAACAACATGGGTGCCGTTGCGCCTACACCAAGTAAATAAAAACCCTCACCGATCCCAAACTCGCCAACTTTCAACATCTGGTCGTCATTCTACTCTGTTAGTTCATGATATCGACTAGTTCAATGGACCATAATAAGGAATGTTGCGATATTAGTTTTAAAATGGCATTGTTGGATCTGTTGGGGCCCGAACATAACCATTTGTATAAACTTGTGATTGGCCAATCCATGTTAGAAGATAAGTCCAGCCTGTGTTGTAACTATTCTGTACATGTGTACCAACAACACCTGTCAAATCACAATGTACGATTATTATCATTGTAATAATACTTTTATTGTATTCGTTCATGTTAAGTTGATTTATTATATACTAATAAAAATGTGAATGTTACAAAATAAACCGAGTAATTTCTTCACCTTATATTCATGCATAGTTTAAATGGGCGAGAGTGAATTAGAAGTTTGTGTACTCATTTGATGAATCAAACATGTTCAAGAGAACATTAATAATTTTGGATATTATATATTTTTTGTTTGGAAACTATTTGTTCTCCATTAATTAACACATTTTGGTTCTAAAACAACTTGTTGTTTGGGACCTTCATATTTTACACAGCAATTAAAATATTGGCTAGCATATTTTATTAAAGCTTTACTGATTTAATATTAAAACCTCAATAAACAAGTTTCTTTCAACAATGAAAATGTTGAGGAAGATCCACAACAATATTAATTTTAGAACAAAAGTTTATTTATAACCATAGAGCAAAGGATTTTCCAATAAAAATATGTTAAAACCATGCAAAAGTGTGCGAAAATATAAAAATGACAATCTACCTACGGTGCACCAAATGCATTTGTTGGGGGTGGTATGTTTTGGGGGGCGGTAAAAATGTAGGAAATTGAAAATTAATATAAAACAGAATGTATTAAAAAAACACGTTTTCCTTTATTCCGTCCCTGTCAAAGCCTTTCTCCATCTCCACATTCCCCAAAACAACATCATTTTCAACACTTGGTAATTATAATTCCTTACTGATGAGTTGGCAACACTGCTAGCAGTCGATGAACTTAAAATGTTCAGTTGTTTCTGAGTGCTGTGCTACAGACTATAATTATAGGTGTTTTTATCTTTTATTTGCTTGTTTTACCGAACTAAAGTGTTCCGGTGATTATTAAAGGATCGTTCTATGGTTTTGTTTTGATTAATAGGCTTTAAAACAAGTTTTAACCTGAAAATATATCTCTAATAAAATAAACAAACTATCGCGATTCGGGTATCGTAAACGGAAATTGGAAAAATAACGACGTTTTCAAAAACAAAGCGGGAATTTGTACAAATATCTAAAAATTATAAACGACTACCGTAGCTTATTTTATGCTTATTTTTTCATTTATTAATTAATTGTAATTATTGATATTATTTTGAATTAATGGTAATTGTTCGTACCCGTTGAAGCTTACTTATACTTAATATAATGTTTTTTTTTAATATCTAGTGTTAATTTGAGGATAAAGTGGGGCGGCAAATTATGCTACACTCAATATCATTGCCGAAGGAACTGCAGGTCTTGTGGAGAAAGGCTCTCTCTCAGTTAACTGTTGCCAAATCTCCTCTCTCTCAGTTATGTCTGAAGGTGGTGTGCTGGAGTAAGAAGCTACTGGCAACCTCGAATAACCAGCGTTGTGAAACTTGTATTATTTTTGAGGGGAGATTGACCACTCTAAAACGAGAAAGCTCTGTTTCCCAATAGTTTCCTCAGCGATGATATCAAGGATAGTGCACAGGGTGGAAAACTTCCTTGGGCCGGTCCTGAATCATGATAACAGCCGAACAGGGATTTGAATCCTGGCTGTCCGGCTTACCGACAGTTATCCGGTACCTCCTCCGTCATATACTTGCTACAGTAACACATATTATTAGAGCAATGACTTTAAACTGCAGTCTTCTGTAGCAGTGGCGGCTCGTAGCTAAAATTAGTGGGGATGCTGCTCCAAAGAATGTTTAGCCTTTGTTTTAAAATTGTGTAAAAGGAAAATATCACGTATAAAAAGAAAATTTATACAGGAACTTGATAAAATCTTAACAAAAAAACTAAACTTTTTTACTTATTTTAACTTAAATTGTTACAGTTCAAGCTTGATCTATTGATTTTAAAATTGAAATCCATTCTTCTTGTTTCAATTTACGCAAAAAGTTCAATAATTTTCTCCTTGATATGTGGAGGACAATTGAGGAAATTTTCTCCATTGAAAGTACTGCAAGCGCATTTAGTCTTTCTGTTAAATAAAAGAACCGAAAAAAATGAATCAAATAGAATAGCTAGAAGCAGAATAATAATATAATTCTACACTCTTCTACCCCTTATCACATTCAAGAATATGGTACACGGTTTTTAAGCACAACACACGCTGAGTAAAAAAAATAAAAAATTCCTTTCACCATCACGCCAGAGCCGGCACTGCGAGAGCAATAGTGCTCTATCTACCTGGCAGTCTAGCCTTCCTTTCCACCGCCTCCTATGTGCACATGCTCACAACAGTCAAACACCACGTCGCTGGAACTGTGAAGCGGACAGTTCCATACAAATATTTTTGTATCTTTTTCATAAACTGGAGGATGGCTACTAAAGTACTGACATTAAGCTTAAAGAATATATTATTATTATTATTATTATTATTATTATTATTATTATTATTAGCACCGCGTCTTACTACCCGTTCGGGTTATACGCACTTACGCTAATGTG
>CABFOW010007535.1:12207-23316 GCA_902141385.1 Timema californicum | reverse complement strand
CCATGATTTTGGTTTCTGAGAACCCCGTCTTACTACCCGTTCCGGCTTATACGCTTATGTACTAATTATTTTGATAGTTTTTAGGGATTAGGACGGTTATATTTAGAGAAAGTGTAAAGGTAGGGTGGAAAACTATTTTGGAAAAACCACCCTCAGTACACCCGACATAGATTCGAACATTGATCTTCCCATCATCAGCAGTCTTGTCCATTGCGAGAGTAGCGCCTTAGACCACGTGGCCACCCAAGTGGGTTTGTCCCGTGCTGATTATTAAAATTGTGTTCGTGTAATAATGATGGATGACGTTCATTTCTAAAATTGATACAGAATTTAAAATGAATTGTTGTAGTGTATTATAGTTTCAATAATTCTATAGTAAATATTTAATTTATTAGCGTTTGTCAATGTTTGAGGCGATCCCCAGGGTCTGTAGTATCCTGACCCACAGTTTAAGAACCTCTGCTATAAATAAGACATCAAACTTACCTTTTGACACTTCCCGAATATTTAGTGGCATTGTTAGTATGAAGCGCCCATGAGTTAAGGAATGCCCGATTAGAAGATATTTTCAAAATAAAAATATGCTTTGAGATTAAAAGTTTACTGTAGAGACTATATTAATATTAACTATATTACGCTTTCTTCGGTGGCTGTGTGGTCTAACGCGCTACTCTTGCAATATACCAGCCTCCCGATGACGGGGAGATCTAGATTCGAATCTTGGTCGGGTGTATGGAGAGTATTTTTTCCAAAACTGGTTTTTCCCTCTCCCTCCATGCGTATGCGGAACACGTCATACAAATATGATATCCTATATCCTTAAAACCATTAGTGTAAATATTACAGAAGCGTATAGTCCGAATGGGTAGTAAGTCTCGGTGCTAAAAAAAATTAAATTAAACTTGTTGGTACAATACTTGTAGATTTAATTACAAATTTATCACTTTTCATAACGACTGCTAGAAACTATTAATATTTTAGTGAATTAATAATATTTTTGTTTTTGATGTGGTTAAGAAAAGCGTAAATAGCAGAATGCTAATAAATCTTGGGGCCGTCAACTGATACACAAAGCCTCCATTTCTCTATAGAGGCATAACACAGGACCATATTATAATTACATAATCTTGGATGTACAGTGCAATTAGGACTATCATTCTTTTTACAATAGTATGTTGATTATGTTGGCTCAAATCTCTCCTCGGGAATTGCAAATTATTGTTATTATTATTATTATTATTATTATTATTTAGCACCGCGTCTTAATACCCGTTTGGCTTATACGCTCAAATGAATGTTCACTGTCTATCTTAGATGGTTGAGGGTTTTCGTTCATTATATTTCCAAGAAAGTTGGTTGTGTTGGTTACTTATATATCCAAGAAAGTTGGTTGAGTGTGCTGGTTGAATGTCTATCCTAGAAAGTTGGTTTAATGTGCTGGTTGATTGTCACTCCTAGAAAGTTGGTTTAGTGTGTTGGTTGATTGCCTATCCTAGAAAATTGATTTAGTTTGCTGGATGGTTGTCCATCCTAGAAAGATAGTTTAGTGTGCTGGTTGGTTGTCCATCCTAGAAAGTTGTTTTAGTGTGCTGGTTGAATGTCTATCCTAGAAAGTTGGTTTAGTGTGCTGATTGATTGTCTATCCTAGAAAGTCGGCTGAGGGAGCTGGTTCATTTTACCTTGTAGAAAGTTGATCCAATTGTTTATATAATTTCTTTAAAAGTTTATTGAATCTGTAGATCCCTTTAAGTTTGTTTTTACAAATATTTTTTTATCTAGGTTAGGATATTTTGTAAAATAAAATTAATGTTTAAAGTATATCCTGAAGAGACTACTATTTATCCCCACGTTCAAAATCTTAACTCCCATTAGAAAATGTTCTGCGTCACTATCTTCATAATGGTAATCTCTGAAATTAGTTCTGTCTACCATCCCTGGCAGCACTTTCGTATGAATTGTCTTATTTTACTTTTGTTCTAAAAGAGATTGATTAATGTATTCCGAGGCACGGATTGTGGGGGGATTCCCGGTAGACCGTTGCCGCCGAGAACAAGAAATCCACGCTTCTTTACTGCTTAGTATTTTCCTTTCGCTTCATACATATGCAATAATATTATATCTCAGTTTTCAATCTTTATATAGGAGGAGCTTGTTTGAACAATTCTATTGTATATAAGGTTTCATCATATTATTATGTTTACTATCGTAATTCAGTAACTCTATGACACAGTTGCAAGGAACGTTTATTATTATTTAATTAAAAGATCATATCGATAACATCGGAACTGTCTAGATAAAACTAATTTGTTATCAACATAACTTATTCTAATTGTGTTAGGTTTCAAAAAGTATTTGTACTATTTGGTTATTATTTTTATTTACTGTGAAAGCTGTTTTTAACTGATGAAACTAGATTTATGGAATAGTCCAAACCTATTCACTGTAAGTGTTTTAGTTTTTATATTTGACTTAATCAATCAATATAGATGAACGTGTAAATAACCAATACGATCGCCTGAATACTTGCTAAGCTATTATATATTTACTAATACATATAGGCCTACCAATTACAATTATTTTAAGCAGCAGTTTGTTTTTTATTAATTTACTTTCTTTTTATCTTATTTTATTTAGAGTTTAAATTTATTTCGAAACATTGGTGGATTAGTTCCGCGACATTAGGTGTTTGATTTTTACCTTTAGGAGGTCAGTAGGGTTTTTAAAATAACTTTGCCACCATCTCGTGGTGCTCACTGTTTTAAAACACCCGCCTCGGTGGCGTAGTTGGCAAACGCGCTAGTCGTGTTGAGCTCGACTGCTGAGGACGGGGAGATCGAGGTTCGAANGTCAGTAGGGTTTTTAAAATAACTTTGCCACCATCTCGTGGTGCTCACTGTTTTAAAACACCCGCCTCGGTGGCGTAGTTGGCAAACGCGCTAGTCGTGTTGAGCTCGACTGCTGAGGACGGGGAGATCGAGGTTCGAATCTCGGTCGGGTGAACTGAGTGTGGTTTTTCCTAAATGGTTTTCCACTCTCCCTCCACGCAAATGCGGTTTCACTTCCTCTAATTAAACCTCCCCAATTCCTAATTCATTAGAGTAATTAGTACTTAAAGCGTATAACCCGAACGGGTAGTAAGACGCGGTGCTAAATATTATTATTATTATATTCTTGTTTAAATTAACCATGCTCTATTCTTAGATTTAAAAAGACAAACAATGTTTTTATTTTTATTTTTAAATAATAATATTTCTGCCAGAGAAACTTATTATGAAAAGTGTATGTTTTACAGTTTAGGTATTTAAAAGTACTTTTAAAGTGGTTGTGAATTTTAAAAATTAACGTGCAGTATGCTTTAGGAAGAAAAATACTTGCGTGTTTTCGCGAATGAATTGGTATCGATCGATGTTTATGACCAAGATTATTTTAAAGTGACAGTTTATCATTAAAAAGTGAAATATAAGTATATCCACAGTGAGCTAATATTCTAATGTTGAACTAGAGACTACTTACATCACGAAATGTGGTTGGTTGAAGAAAAACAAAGTCAACGAAACAAAACTTTGTTATATTATTTCCTTCTGTTTATATCGACCATCTATGAAACTATTTAAAACTTAAAGAAAATTCAGTGACTATGCAATATCATATTATTTTCTTCCATAACAATATTTTACTTTCATTTTCAGTATTAATACACTTTTTTTAATTTAAAAAAAATACCTAATGGTTTTTATTAATCTCCAAAATACGAGAATTTTATTGAATAAGGAAATGAAACCCAATAACAAAAATCAGTAATTTCAATGGCTGTGTGCAATTTATTTCAGTATTCCCTGGTACAACTAATTCACTGAAGTATTAAGTATCTTGTTTGCTTCCAGTTTTTTTAGGGATTTTAAACATAGCCATTGTTAGGGCGCTGTTTGTTAAAAGTAGATCTAAAATTACCGCAGGTTTCCCAAGTACACCTAGAGGCCCCGAATATAAGTTGTTTTTTTACTTTCACTTGACTCCTCGGAGAGAAATACTTGTGATCGTCAAAAAAATGGAACTAGAGATTTTGATAAATGTCGACGTTTCATGACCCTCTGAAACAGAAAGTAGTTTTCACGATGTCTGTATGTCTGTATCTCGGGCTAGAGATGAAACTATTTTACAGATTGCGTTAAAACTTGGTATTTGGGATTTTCATAAGGTTCCTCTGATGTGTATTTTGAATTGGGTATTTAGCCCTAAATTTAAGGGTAGTTTTACTGAAGAGAAAAAAATATATTTTTCCTTTAATTTGATTAAATATATTTAGACACTGTTTATTATTTTCTCATTAAAATGGTTTTGAAGGTTCTTTACATAGGATAAATTTTCAATATTCATAATTTATTCGCAACTATTTAAGATACGAAATAGCTTATCATTGTAAAGTTGTAGTGCTATTAATGATAAAAATCTATTATTTGGAATATATTTTTATAAAACTAATAATTTCTGTTCTCTAAGCAAATATATCTATTTTTTAATTCAAGTTTTTGAAAATGAATTTGATTCTTATGCTCTTTGGTGGACAAAGATATTTCTCCTTTCTCAGTTTTTCTGTAACAGTGTTCCTAGTTCCTAGTGCCATAGAGTAAGTAAGTGGAAGTTTATGTTATTTCATTTATGATCTTTGGTGTAACGTTGCTACAGTAATGTATAGACCTATTATTTCGTTTAACAAATGTTACGAGTTTTTATTAAATGTATAATTATTTTAAAATAAAAGCGAGGGAAAAAAATCTTTGTGATACACCGTATTATCTATTTTTTAAATATATTTCTACCGACTGACAACAAGGGCATACAATCAAAGAAGAGTTTAGTTTTAAGGCAACATTTTATCCAAGCACACACACACACACACACACAAATATTTTTTTTAAAATTATAAAATAGAGTCTTGGTTCTCTTCCGAATGTATATTTTTACTATAGTATATTTATATATATATATATATATATATCCGGATATATCACTCTGTGATATGCTCATTGAAATGACATATTTAAAGTTATGATAAGCAGCTCATTTCAAATCAAACCTGACGCGCCTGCGTGGCATCGGACAGGACCCGGATGCTGTTGATCACCGTGTTCTGGTCCGCAGGACTCTCGACAATGTCCTCCTAGTACTAACAAGGGGCGGACACATGAATGGCGATATTGTGAGGTGCTGAATAGACGTTGATTTATGTGGCGGCAGGGAGGGATATTTTAGGACTCTAGTACGACATTTCTCTTCCTATCCCGTCAGTATCTTAACCTAACACCTCCGAGGATAAACAATTAGTTTTATGGGGGCCCGCAACGACCGTCGCGATTAAACGTCGAACAACGTCGTCAAGGGACGACATTCATCTGTGACGTCATCAGGGGAAGATTTATGTGTTTAGGGGAACCGGATGCACAAATTTAAAAATAGAAACATATGCTAGGTAATATCATACACAATAATTAGTAAGGTGCGTGAATCTCAATTTATAAATGCGAAGCAAAGTCGAATCCGTTGACACGTTTTGTTGTTGCTGTCATCACATAGACGTACTTTTAATTCTTAAACTATATGTGCATCTAGGTAAAGATAAACGTATAAGAAAACACACAAACATATCAGAAATGAAATGTGGTCACGTGATGATCTATAAACAAATTCGTAAGAAATCGGCGTGAGCTACCTAAGTCGCTCTGCGAAACAATACTAGCTTTGTCCACGCTTCTTCATAAAATGTAAGAGAAAGAACCAATCAGCGTACAGCCCGAACGAATGGTAAGACGTGGTTATAAAAAAAAAATCCAATTTCAAAACCAACCAACTCAATTAGTGCACGTGTGCCTACAAAGCAAGATACAAGAAGACATATGAATCTACTGCTGTGAAATTATTTAAAATAACCCGTTAAATGGAAAGTGTGTATGTCATTATGAGTTGAGTTGACATACATGACGATATATTTTAAAACATACACCGTGATTCTAGCCTAAATGACCTGTTTATCCACTAGAAAACTAATTATATTGATAAACGGCTGTTTAAAGTAGGCGCGGCAAAGCATTATGGGTAAACATGCAATATTAATAGAGTGTGACTTAATGCGTCACTAAAGAAGATTGCACGCTAAATTTTCTGTGAACGTGTGAATCAAGGTATATGCTGACATATATGCCTATGCTATAAGTGCCCTTCAATCTCTCAAATACTGTTTAGTTATTGTTCTAAGAATCTGTTGAAAAACGTTATATTTAGTAAGATATTTCAAAAGTAATGTTTCATAGTTTTTTCTTCTTTCGAAATAATTTGAAAATGTAAGTGTAAATGTAAGTGTTGAAGTTGGAGTGAAAAAGATTTCACTTTTAACTACAAAATTTAGAAGATTTTCAAAATTCGACTGATTTAGAACACTTACAGTTTATTCTTGGACTAAAAATGTGCCTTAGCTTGTAGATCTGTTGTGACAATAATTTGTTCTTGTTGTTAAGAACAGCAATATATCAAGTTTTAAATATATAATTAAATAAGGGCAGTTCAGCCAAGATTACACATCGTCTAAGTGTACGCAGTGCCATCTATACAAAGTTGTCAATACTTGGAGGGAAACTGGTGAAGGCCAGCGATTGTGCAACCTATTTCCTTAATAGCTCTAATAACAATTTCTTCATTCCTTGAAACATCTTCCTTAATTTTGCCCAACAAAACTAAATTATCTGCATATCCCAATTGTACCGTTTAATGTCAACCCTTCCCCACCCTCTGGCATTACCCTAATAGCTTACTGTTGTTTCAAACCATTACGTATTTCGAAAGTATCTGGTGGTATCTAACCCATAGCCTGTGACGCGTATCGGTCAAAAATACCTCAATATTAGCCTGGCAAGTTTATTGGATATCTTAAAATTTAATTTTATAGAATTTATTTCTTTTAACTGAACCGTAGGTGTTTTTAAAATCTATTTATAATTTATGAACAGTCATGCTGTATCTATACTTTTTTTCTCCAAATATTTGCCGAATAGTAAAAATCTGATCCAATGTTGATCTATTTTGTCGAAATTTACACTGATGATTCATATTTATTTCTTCTGCATGTGGCGTAACTACGAACAATGAGTAACCATTGTTTCTAAACAGATATAGGGATACATTTATATATAAAGATGTGCATAAACAATAATTTTCAAAGGTAAACGACTAGAAATAATGAATGGAATTGATTATTTATACAATACTAAAGTGTTCCATTAATAATTGTCATGAAAATGACAAGAGGATTCCAGCAGAGTAATAATTATTATTGTTAACTGTTGTCTGTTTACGAATGGAGCCGACGAGTGATGGAGGGGAATAGACACACAGCTATCTATATTAATTCATCAATGACTGATGAGAAGTGGAGGCAGTAGGTTCTCACTCAAGTGGATTTACTAATCGATATGATTGGAACAGACGCAGTCGACAGATAAACGCTGATGGTAATGATACAAATTCACTTCATGATACAAAATTGTTGCCTTTTTTGTGTGTGCGTTATCATTCAGAACAAAAACAGCCACTAAAAAAAATTCTTTCTTCTCAGAAATCAAATTAAAAACTGACGATCTGAATAGATATAAGTTTAATTTGTGCAAAATCGTTATTTTTATTAGGAATAAGAGTAGTTTGGCGTCGAGAAACTGAATAATATACTGATATCGTTAAAAAAATAATCAATTATTTTAAAATTATAAACACTCCAAATTAATTAGTCGTAGTTAGATTAAGAGAATAAATAATACAAAACTAACATAACATTCGATAAGTAGATAAACACATAATTGAGTAATTCAAAATCATAATATTATTAACTAACTTAATTGTTGTCTTGATTTTTATTTACGGTTCAAATTGAATGCTTTACAAATATTTCAGACAAATTAATACATTTTGAATGATTCTCTCACTTATTATTTTTAAAGAACTGTACGTTAAACAAAATATTTACTAGCGGATTAATATAGGATATAATAATGATGAGATTAACTAAAGTAAAAACCACTTCGGTGGCCACGTGGTCTAACGCGCTACTCTCATGTTGTACTAGACTGCTGAAAATAGAAATATTGGGGTTCGATCCCGGTCGTACTTAGAATACATTTGGAAAATATCTCCTAACAATGCAAAATAACAACTAACTACACATAAATAAATAAATAAATGTTTTTGTAATGGCAACAAAATTATTAAATTTTTAACCGATAATCTAGATAATATTTTGTAGTTGTATAATTTTATTTCTCAATTCTAAATTTGTAAACGACAAGTTTTTGTATTTGTCAAATTAAATTTAACAAAAGTTGTTTAACTACTAACATATTTTTGTAGCGTCAAATAATTTTGCTAAAGGCACTTAACGTTAGGGGCGCCACGAACGTGTCATGTGACTAGAGAAGTTCAAAGACGCTTTGCTGAAGACAGCCATTGTAAAAGGGGAGAGAAAGAATTACTAATTTATCGAAGTGTATCTCAATATACACTTTTTTTTTGAACGGCATCTTACTACCCGTTCGGATTATACGCTTATTTACTAATTACGCTAATGGTTTTATGGATGATTAAGGTAATATTATAGGAAATGTACCCGTATTTACATGTAGGGAGAGTGGAAAACCACCCTCAATACATTCGACCGAAATTAAAACCTTGATCTCCTCGTCACCAGCAATCTAAACTACTGCGTGACTAACGCATTAGACCAAGAGGCCACCGAGGCGGAAAGTACACAAAAGAAAATGTGTTTAAAACACTTTGCATTGTTAATTTATTTATGTATTTATTATTCACCCTGACAAAGTGTAATCATTTTAAATAGTGGTATATTATGTAGAATAACTGAACCTGATTTTTAATATTTTATAGACCATTATAGATGCCTATTATAATAAGACCTAGGGTATGCTTACAACTGGTTTCTGTGTTGATAATTGTCTATAATAATTTATGACCTAGTTCTAATAAATAATCATACTTTGTATTGATGTATTTGTTATTGCTAACTTATATCGTAGGCTATATAGTAAGATTAATCGAATATGGGTTCTTTGTTTTAACCTCATATGCAATCACAACAATGTATATAGGGCTGCATACAAAGAGCGTCAGCATTTGTTGCCTCTCCAATCTTATCTTCATGAACTGACAATTCATGAGACAGGACTCGCAGACTTGTGTACCGGACGTTATTGGCTGGAATAGTTTGTGTAGTTTTGTGGGGATATTTGGTGTAGCGCTGTAAAGATCATTGTTGTTGTTGGTGTATTGTGTAGTGGTGTTGTTGGAATTGTTGGTGTTGTGTTGTTGGGATCGTTGTTTTTATTTCATCTCGAAACCTCGGAGATAAAGTATTGTGATTGTAAAAAAAATGTCGAACTCGAGATTTTGATAAATATCGATGTTTCATGGCCTCCTTGAAACCAAAAAAAGTTGTTTTCGCAATGCCGTCTGTCTGTACCTCGGTTTAGAGCTGAAACTATTTGGCTAAAACTTGGCATCTGGGATTTTCATAAGGTCCCCCCGAGGGGTATTCGGAATTATAATCCAACCCTAAGATTAGGGGTAGTTTACTGAAGTATAAAAAGAAAAGAAAAACTATTTTGATTAACTTTCATATCCAGACACTCTTTATCACTATAAACTAGATGACAACTCTCATTTTCTTATGAAAATGACATTGAGGGTACTTTAGGGGAAATTTTCCAATTTTAATAATTCTTCCACCACTATTTGAGATAATAACTAAGTTATCATTGTAAAATTATAGTACTATTAAATATAAAAATCCTTTATTTGAAATATATTTTTATAAAACCTATTATTTTTGAGCTATAATAAGCATATATATACATACACATTTTAATTCAGGTCTTTGAAAATAAATTTGATTCTTATGCTCTTTGGTGAACAAAAATGTTTCTCTTTGTCTCACTTTTTTTTTTTGTAATAGTGATCCTAGTTGCTAATGCCAGAGAGTAAGTTAATAAATAACAATGTATATGATTTCATTTATGATCTTTGGAGTAGTGATTCTACAATAATGTAAGGATATAATATTTAGTTTCACAAATCTTACGAGCTTTTAGTAAATGTATATTTTAAGATAAAATTGAGAGAAAGTCCGTGCGGTGCACCGTACCATTTATTGTTTATGTTTGGCGTACTATTCTTGGGGTTCATAGTTTAACAGATTATTTATGTTTGTGTTTTATAAAAAGATGATAGGATAATGGTATGTCTGGGTGTGTTGTGGGGGTCTTTTTGCTATAGTTTGTGCTGTTGGTGTTATTTTTTATTAAATTTGGTTTTTTTTATGGTGTCAAATTACATTTTTGGTGTGTTTTACTTTGTAGTTTATGTTCTGATTGTAAGAGTATGGTGTGCTATAGCTGTGTAGTCAGTGTGATATTAGTATGTATAGTGTTACAGGCCATTTGTGTGTGTGGTGTTATTGGTATGTATTGTATTATTGGTGTGTGGTGTGTGGTATGCTATTGGTGTGTGGTGTAATATTAGTGTGTACTGTAATGTTGGTGTGCGGTGTGTTTTGGGGGTGTTGCGTATTTTTGGTTTGTGTGTTGTGTTGTTAGTTTGCTATTAGTGTGTAGTGTGATATTGTTGTATTTTTCTTGTACCCCAAGGCAAAGTAAATCTGTCGTCGGTCCCATGTCAATAATTGTGGCATGTAAAGGAACTCTGGAAGGTATGTATGGATACCTTTTCCAGAAAAATTTGTAGGACATTTAGCTCTCGCTCATAGAAATTCTCGTCTGCTGATATAATCAGTTGATTCAGGAAGCTGTAATGATTATTGATTTGGATTAACTCTAAATTATGTAAAAAGTCATGGATGAAGGTAAATTTTATTTAAAGTAATATATGTAGAGTATCCTTTTAAGATTCATCCATGAAGAAACACGCGCTTCTCAGAAACAATGTGAAAAGGATTTCACCACTAAAATATATATTTTATACCATCTTTCTTGTCAAAAGAATAACTGCGTCAATTCTTGTTAAAAGGAACAACTTCATGGTATTTGGCAGAAGACG
>CABFOW010007534.1:0-14425 GCA_902141385.1 Timema californicum | reverse complement strand
TTTACTCTCCATGGCCACCAAACTCTTCTTGTTTACTTTCCATGGCATCCAAACTCTTCTGATTTACTCTCCATGGCCACAAAACCTTTCTTGTTTACTTTCCATGGCATCCAAACTCTTCTTGTTTACTCTCCATGGCCACCAACATCTTCTTGTTTACTCTCCATGGCCACCAAACTCTTCTGGTTTACTCTCCATGGCAAACAAACTTTGAATGTACACAAATATACATTACAAATGGTATGAAATGTAGTATTAAAGCATTCTAGCAGTCGTAACATTTCTTTATCTTCTCGGTTTTTAATTAATTGAAATAATTCTAATAAAATTTCAAAATTCCTGCTTGATATGAACATGTTCGTGCGCATACGTATGAGCGTCTTGCCTTTGCTCAGTAGACTATTGGGTTATTATTACAACTGGTGGGCAATATTGTCAACACCACAAGGAAAAAATTATCTTACTTTGCTGAAGGGATAGAATTTTAAAAAAAATCTTCAATTCCTAAAAAAAAATTGGATGTTCCGTAAAATAACAATTGGAGTAACATGTGTGGCGCACACTTCGTACGAAAAAGAAAACTAAGTCATTCGAAGAATCCTTATTTAAAAAAAAGATGAAGGTGCCTTCCTTCTAGTTAAAGAAACTAATTATTTAAGGACTTGTTTAGTGCAATTATCGCTGCAAACATCACATGTTTTATATACCAAGGGCCTGAGTTTTCATCCTTCTTGTAACACTGATTAAATCGACAAATTCCTGATCAATGAATACCCAGAAAGAATTATCTTTATATATATTATGAAGAAACAATGGAAAGGATAATAAACTTCATGGGAGATGCCTTCATATGGGTCGCTGTGGATGAAATCACGGTTGTTTAGGGTAATCTTGTTGTGAACCTTGTGGTAGGTAAGATAGATCCTAAGGATATTTCCAAACCATATTTGATTTACTGAGAAGTGATGGAACCATGTTGTAAGATTCGTGAATGATGAATTGAAAGTGTTGACCTAGGTGAGCTCACCTAGAGAAGGCCCTGGTGTTATATTTAGAGGCCACGGCATATGTAATTAATATCGCAAGTGCTTTGAAGTTGTTATATCCTGATATCCATCTTACAAGTTTGGCTCATGGACTACATCGTGTTGTGGAATACATTAGAGTCCAGTTCTTTCAAATGAATAGGTTAATTTCTCTGACAAAAAATAGACCTATGTGTGAAAGTCCCACATCGAGTCAGAACTTACTAACTCTTGTTTGATGTGCCATTGGCTCTGCAATTAGTTCTAACAAGCTGAGGAACATGGATAAAACAGCCAACTTATACTATGAACAATTTGGAATTGTGACTCTTACTGCACGAACATATAAACTATATATAAATATCTAGTAGCCATTACAAAAAAAAACAAATTTTCAATATAATACATTTTTAATCAATAATGGTATTTTAGCGACAGTTTCTTAAATAAAGAATAAATATCTATATAATTACTTAGTTTCCAAAATCTTTGTATACTTTGTTTGAGTATTTTGTGCATTCAAAACATATTCTGGATTTCTTATTTTCATTGCTTTAGTGTGCTTAGGATCTATTGGCTCTGTAAATATGCAATTTTAATAAAATTTAGTTAATTTTGATTCCATATCAATTTTCCAAAAATAATATTTTTTAAAATTTTCGACTACCATACTTTTTTTTCTATACCACAAGTAAACAGTATTTACGTTGGGTAATGTGAAGATAATAATAATTATATTAATGAAAAGAGGCTAAATAGATCCTATTCATAGCATAAAATTACGTGTAATGTCCATTTAATATTAGTAGTCACGGTAAGTTAATGAGAGAAACTAGAAATCGAAAAGGATGAGAGAAAGAACGCTGTGATCAAAACTTATTCCAGGGAGGGGGGCGCGGGGAGTTGTGTTACGATCTCACTAGTTGAATATGTAAAGTTGGATTCAATTTAAAAATTTTAAAAGCTTGGCCTTGGCGTGAAAATGAAAATTTATTTTGTAATGTGTTGCTTTGAAGGGACTTGTATTCAGCGCTGATTCAAGTCAGGTTTATTTGAGGTAATTGGGTGTGTGATGTCTCCTTTTTTCCGAGACGAACCCAGTTTGCTCAGGACGGATGTTGTTGAGACAGGATGTATCCAAATAGTCCGAGGATCCTTGCCAAGGATATAGCATAATATCTTGTACAATTTGTTCCTTATATTATTGATTTTTATTTTTTTATTACTTTTGTGAAATAAAATCCACCTAGTCCATGAATGTATACTATATTTATTGAACATTACCTATGCAATTCACAATATTAAACAATGCTTTGAGAGACACGAGAAAAAAAAAATTGAAGTCCTTGCTGGAACTACCAATATTTTTACTATCAATGAATATTATTGAATTCTACTAGCACTCGTATAGTTATTTTACAGTAAATAGGAAAAAAATTGGGCTCTACAAAATATTTTACGTCCTCTAAAAATGCAAGTTTCACGCCCTTTTGGAGGCCCAGTCCAACCCTGGTCTACTTGACCAATAGTTTACAGTTTCCGAACAATTCGAAAGGTTACGCTGACCCCAAAAAGTGAATTTCTATTGAAGCATAGAATTAGTTGTGTTTTTTTAGAAAAATATTCAAACTTCAATACAAAATAAATGTAAATAATTTATTACTTTGTGTGTCGAGAGTCATCATAAGGTGCGTCAACTTGGGCAAGATTACAATTCAATCCAATTTTGGTATTGAATATTACTTTACCACAGCTATGCTTTTATCGTTATATATATATTTTTTTACATTTATTTAAAGTGGTTTATTATATTTAACGTAATACACTTCTCTTTATATTTTAACCGACACTTTAGCTATGTCGATAGCACTTGAGCTTACTATGCTAAGGGTCCCGGTTTCGATAGCAGGTAGAGTCGTTAATTTAACTTTAGTAAACGGTTATGAATGTCATAGCTAAAAGATAGTTTGTAAGTCATTTGCGGATAATCCTTGTTTTCATAAATTTCACGTTAAAGCTCCCCATTGGAATAATAATTTAAATTATATATTTTATGAAATAATATTGATGTAGGTTCACTTTCTAGCTTGCAAAGATTTTTTTTTTTTGAGACTCAGAAAAAAATACATCTTAAATATTCCAACTGGTCCTCTGGACAAGTTTCAGGGCTATTAGTGTTGTCCTGTCAAGCGAACAATAGGATTACTGCCAACTGAGTCTCTGGTTCTACCGAGCGAGAAACTTCACTTATATCTTGGCTCGAGTAGGTCTGGTGGGGGTTTTCACCCCTATCGTGTAATAAACCTACATTTATGTAACTAATGACTGATTCCTAGCCGAGGGAATAGGTTTACGTGATTAAAAATATTATATCTGTAAGTTACACACAAAACTTACGATGGTATGTTGTGTTTTTTTTTATTCCAACCAATTTCAAAAATGCGTATTTGAGTTAATTTTAAAAATATATGTATAAAAAATAATAATATAACTCAATATCAATTTAGAAAATTATCCATACAGTCATAATAAAAATAATAAAAAATACATCATTATTGATTCATCTAGAATTTTGGTCGCAAATCATACATTTTTACTGTGTATTATTAGCTATGCGACCACACCTTAAATATACTAAATTGAACCTAATCAGAATTTTCTACACTAACCCATATCAAACATCCCTAACTGTTACTGTTCCTAGCTTCTTGTTTTCATCTCCCTTGTGTTCATGCGGGCAAACTCGTGCTTCCTCCACGACTTTTCTTCTGTTCTCTCAGTTTGAATGCAGTCGCCCAAGTTGTTTGGACAATTCACCGTCAGACAAGGTAAGACGACTTTGCAGTAACTTTGCTCAGTCCGGTATTCAGAGGTATCTTTGTACGAGAGGAGCTTTTTCACGGAATACCAGGATGGTCGGTCCTTCATTCAACATATCCAGAATAGCCGGATACCGATAACTAGAGCCTTTTATAGCATTTAAAATATCAATCTAGATTCTAGAGCAGGGGTCTCCAAACTTTTTGCTGTGTGGGCCACATAATATATATTTTACACATTTTTGCGGGCCAAAGTAACGTTCACTTGTTCTTCAAGTAGCATTATTTTTGCCCTGAATACCTTGACATACGCAAATAGATAGTAAATCAAATTTGTTTCAACATGCAAATTTAGATACAAGTCATATGTCCAGTCACGCCTATTTAAAAAATCCACTTTCCAAGGTCAGTCAGTGTTTGATAAAAGTGATTTACGTTGATTTTTTCTGTACAAAATGAATCAATATATATGTAATAAATTATATTTATAATAACTAATCAATATAATTACTTTTAAAAAAATTAGGTAATATTTTTCAGAACTTTCTTTTCTTAACCCTCTGCCGGGAGACTTGGAACTACCTAAAAATCGTCACAATCAAACCATTCTGTTGTTGATATAAGGAATGGCGCCTGCGACTGAAAATGTGGGTGTGCAATTCGGACAGCAATCTGACTTGGTGTCATGGGGGAAGCACGCGTGCGGACAGAAACTGGACATGTTAAATATACCGTGTGATTAATAAATAACGAAGAGAAACAATTAATTTTTTATTTTATAAAATCTTGTAACGGGCCGGACATAATCTTGTGGCGGGCTGGATGTGGCCCGTGGGCCGTAGTTTGGAGACCCTTGTTATAGAGGATCGCACTTTGACCATGGACAAGACCTTAAAGAGTCTCCGAACAGAAGACGTAGAGGATTTTTTTTAAACATTTATATTCCTCTTGAATCAATTTAATTATTAAAAAAAACATTTGGGGTATTAGTTTCTATGAATTTTATAATACATCCACAAGCCACACGCATAGACAATGAAAACGAATACAAAAACACATAATTAAAATTACTTTCTAGTCAGGAGGAGGATTACAACCCCTAAACACCCCTTAAGGTAAAAATAGGGGTGAGTAAATACTACATTTTCGATTCAAAGCTAAGCCAAATATAAGTTATTAAATATTCATGAATCTTAATCAAAGCTTCAATTCATATTATACATTTTAAATTATGTTTTACTAACTTTAGTTGAGAAAATAAATATATTGTATATATTTCGGCCTAGGCTTATAAATCAAGTTATTATTATAATATGCAAATATTCTATTAAATATCTGTAAATTGTTTCTATTGATTAAAAGTGACAACTATACAATTATGGCTGGGTGTATGGGTACATGAAAGTGAGCTAGATGTTTATTAACTTGTGCCAGTGGGCACGGAGACAAGTCTAGGCAGGTGCCGTCTCTTGTACTTAGTGTAGCGCCGCACTTGAGGCGTACTAAATTTGACTATGAAACTGGCCCTAAGAAACTGTGTGGAGTGTAGGATCCCGTTTGGAGATGTGAAAAACCTACCAGGAAATATTGATTTAATCTTTTCCGGCAATATTGCCATCTATTAAAATATAATAAATTAATTTGGAATATGTACCTCAAGTTTTGAAGTATTAATGACATTAACGAAATAATCTAAATTTAAGGAAGAGATACATATTTTTGGATGCACCAGCACTCACTTTGAAATAAGACAGGGAGCACACAAATTTGGCGAATAGCGGAGTGGTTGCATCGCACCTGCTTCTAGAGCTAGTCCACCACCTTTGCCGTCACAACCACCCACACACTATCAGGATAAAGTCAAGACCACTAACACGCACCTTTCTTCTTTACGTCCGCATTATTTCACATTGTTAGACAAGCGCTGTTTCATTCTTACGAATTATTCACAAGTTCTTACTTTTTACCCATTCTTGTTCTTATAAATTTATTCAGTGCGAATACCTTCTTGTATGTTTCTAACCTTTATTTTGTCGACAGAATTCTACTTAACAATCAAATAGCTATTTTTTTTATAACCGCGCAGTTTGTGAGTGTAAGTGAAAGTTATATTCGGTGAATGGTGGGTGAAGGAGATAAGGTTAGGGTAGCGGAGGGACTAGAGAGGGTGAGGGGTAGAGGAAGGAGTGTGACTGTGCCTAGCATCCTAAAGCTCCTCAAACCCTCGTCTTCTCGCTTGGGTAATTTATCATTCAGAGTGGTGCTCGAAGAGTCTTCTAGACGGGCGACACTTTCCATTTCCTGTCTCCCACTAGCGCCCCTAGTCCCCCACTCTCACTCCTCTGGGGTTCTGGCTGAAGGGGAGCAGTTCCTCAGTGCCCTGGCTGAAGGGGAGCAGTTTCTCACTGCCCTGGCTGAAGGGGAGCAGTTCCTTCACTGCCCTGGCTGAAGGGGAGCAGTTCCTCACTGCCCTGGCTGAAGGGGAGTAGTTCCTCACTGCCCTGGCTGAAGGGGAGCAGTTCCTCACTTCCCTGGCTGAAGGGGAGCAGTTCCTCACTGCCCTGGCTGAAGGGGAGTAGCTCCTCACTGCCCTGGCTGAAGGGGAGCAGTTCCTCACTTCCCTGGCTGAAGGGGAGCAGTTCCTCACTTCCCTGGCTGAAGGGGAGCAATTCCTCATTGCCCTGTCTGAAGGGGAGCAGTTCCTCATTGCCCTGGCATAATAATTATATAATCACACCATTGTAATAGTCCTATAGGTCCCGTTATTTTGTTTCTGATCAAATAACACTAACTTGTAAGGTTGGATTAAAATGATTACATTGCAACACCTAAATAAACAAATGGTTTTCCGACCTCAACCTTTCTACGCCCATTGGCATGGAGCTATCCTTGCTGCATTGTAGGCGACACAGATGTATCAGAGAACAGCTTTCCTTACTGTACAATAGATAGTTGACGTGTAATTGAAACTAACTTGTCTCAATGAATTGTGGATATTGGAGCATCCCCTCTGCACCATTCATCCTCTACTCTAGTTTCCTGACGTCACGCTATGCATGGATCTACAGTAGAGGGACTGCTCACCTTTATCTGAGTATACTACATACATGGAAAGTTGAGACTGCAAATAAACCACGTTTTCACTTGACTAATATCTTCTCCTCTGTTAATTTCCCCTTCTCGGGACAATGGGCCAGTTTCATAGTCAGATTGATTATTCCTTAAGTGCTGTGATTCCATAAATACAAGACGACACCTACCTAAGCTCGAATGGAATGGGCCAGTTTCGCATATTAAACTGTCCCGTCCCATTATGTTCTAGGTTGTTATGACGTGTTGAGTGTAGCACCGCACTTAAGGCGGTCTGGACTTGGCTCATTCCATTCGGGTCTAGGTAGGTGTCGCCCTGTATTTAGTATAGCACCGCACTTAAGGCGTACTAAGTCTAAATAAGAAACTGTCCCAATATGTATGGAGTAGAGTATCGCGTTTGTAGATGTGAAAAACAAGTAAGAAATGTTTATTTAATGTTTAAAATTTTAGAAATATTCTACTTATTTTATTGTATTTTGGTAAAATTTCTACACATTAACCTAAAAAATATTTATTTTACAAATTATTAATCATTTCTTGTATAGCACTCATCAACTAAATTTTAACTTTATAGTAACATAGTTTTTATTACCCTTAAATGTGTATAGGAATCGTAATAAACTGTACTTGCAGAGTTTGGGGTTCAATCCTCGGTCCCGGCACAGATTTATCTGATTGCCAAACCCTTCCTTCACCTCTGACAAGACGTGTATTTATCACAGCTTGTGAATGTGTGGAATTCCAGGCCTCCACCGTGGTTCGGATTCCACGTTAAACGGTAGGTCCTCCAGTTCATCTCACAATCACCCTACCATTACACATTAGCGTATGTGCGTATAACCCGAACGGGTAGTAAGACGCGGTGATAATAATAATAATAATGAACTTGCAGAACTTACCAAAGATTTTCATAATTTGTATTTATTAATTGACTTGATAATTTCTAATCAATTTTGATCCACATTTTAATAAATTTATTTTCCACCCCATTAACTTATTTATCCTGACTAATTGACCAAAATATGTTAATATCTGTCAAATTTCAATTGCATTTGACAATTTAAATGTGTTCCTTAAATTAATAGTTTAAACATTACTCCTTACTACAATAATAATGAATATCACTATAGTAATTGAGGTATGTTTGAATGATACAACTGGCACGGTATGGGCTGGATGTCGGCTATCACTGACCACACAGAGAACACAGATTGAGTACGATCATTTAGCGACTATTGCGACAACCTATCATTCGATATGGTTAATGGGTTTAAATATTTAGGAACTATTTTAACTAGTAATAATGATATTAGATTGGAGATTAGAAAAAGAATACAGTCGGGAAATGTTTGTTATAACTCTTGTCAGTAAGTTGTTGGCGTCCCGCCTGCTGTCAAGAAAAGTAAAACTCAGAATGCACAAAACAACATAACATGATAACATGATTTCTTACATTAAATGTCGAAAACAAATTTAGGATGTTCGAAAACGAGTTGGTTAGGATGATATTTTTATCCACAAAGGGATGAGGCTACTGGGGAGTGGTGGAGGTTACATAATGATGAGTTACGTACCCTATACTTAAAACAAGAAATACATTGTTATGATAATCAAGTATCGTAGATTACGGCGGGCAAGACATGCAGTGCGAATAGGTAGATGGGAGGATAATATTAGAATGGACCGAAAGAGATATAGCATAATGAGGTGGACTGGACAGAACTAGCTCAATATAAGGATAGGGGCGTACTTTTTTAAGTAGTCCAATGAACTTTAGGGTTCATAATATCATAGAGTAAGTAATGACCCCATCATCAAACTCATATTAAAGCTTACAAAACCGAGTTAAATAGGATTAAATTAATATACGAAAAGTATATTAAATATCACTCTTTTAAAAAAAATGCAATATTTTTTTAAAATATATTTTTACTAACTGTCCTCCTAGGCCAAATAACTAATTATTTGAGTTAAATACAGTAGTGCACCTATATTTGTTTCTGATTGGCTGAACGCAAGCCAACATAGCTACATAAATGAAAGAGATGGACATTGTTCATATCCCTCCGACCAGCGCGTCCGACGATTACAACATACGACTGCGCTTGCGTGTGATATTGTAGACAAGACAGTATTACGAGTCCGTCAAGCGGATGCGACTGATTGTAGACCAGGTATAATCTACTCTCAATTCACTCGACACGAACTGTAGCATCTTCTACTTAACCTTCTCCTTCCTTTCCCCACTTCCCTCTTTCTGAATTGTTAATCCTCTGCGACGCATACAATATTTTCTCTCTCTCTCTCTCACTCGATAGTAAAATTAACCAACTAATGAACTTTAGTACGGAAACTTTGTTTTGTTCTCAAATTAAGAGATATGTCAGCTTTTGATAATGATGTCTATACTTGAAGGCTGTTTACTCCAAGGTTGAAAACTAATTATTAATATATTATTATTATTATTATTATTATATACGTTCTTCGTTTCCTACGTCTCCAAACGTCAATGCAAGGCGACATTTTAAATATAAGTTGCTTCTCTAAAACCCGAAAGAAAATAATATAGGGTTATCACTATAAACAAAACCATATCTGATGGTTCATAAATCTACTTTAATACATTCATACTCCAAGCCATGTGATCTGCATCTGCCACCTTTTGACAGATGGTGTCATTCTGGGCAGTGTTGTAAGAGCCGGGCTGTCAATGTTGTTACATTCCAATTTACATAGCAAGAACGTTTCAGAATTATTCTTTTTTTGCGGGCAATATTGATTGTATTTTTCTATATTATTAATGTTATTATATAGATATTAATAATTTATTTTATGAATGACAGCTCAGATCACATGACTTGACGTATAAACACATGACAGTAGATCTCGTAGCTTTTCTAGCTTTCGAACAAGGTTCTGACTAAAATTGTTCTGTGTTTAATTTATGTATAATATTTAATAAAGCGTTCTTCCTTTGTTGAACTAATTATGTAATATTGGAATGAACTTATATTTAATCCTTTGAATGATATTTATTAGATACTGCCAAGCGTTTTGATTAAACTTGATGAATTTTCACCTAATTTTGATCAGTAATTCAAAATACTAATAAATGGTACGGTGCACCGCACATTTTTATCTTTAATCTTAGAATAAAAATGGGGACTATTACTAAAAACGAGTAATATTTAAGTATTAAATAGCCTAAGCTATTACATTTGTTTTAGTTTAGGATTTACTCACACCTAAATACTATATTCTGAAAATGGAGAAATGAAACCTGGACACGGGAATCGAACCCGGGACCTTTGTCTTAGTACGCCAATTCTCCGACCACTGAGCTATCTACTCTCTATTCACGGTAGGAATTACTCTCTGTAAGGTCTTTTTTCCTACCAATATCCTACTATATAATAGATTTCTGGTAGGGAAAAGCACCTTCCCTACGGTAAACGGACTTTAGGAATCGCACCGTGACCAAGGTGGCTGCGTTATCTGATAGCTCGTGATCTTAATAAATCACATATTTGTAACCTATGAGTTCCGCACGTCCATCATAGACTATGCCTTAAAATATGAGTGAAGAATGAACCCGGGACGACTCCTGGATAGCTCAGTGGTAGAGCAATGGCGTAATAATCCAAAGGTCCCGGGCTCGATTCCCGTGTTAAGGTGTCATTTTTCAATAATATAGTAATATTTGTGAATCGAAATAATATAAGCATTTTGAGAAACATTAAGGAAAAGGGACCATCTCTGTCTACCAAAGAGTATAACAACCCATTTCCTATTTCAAATTAGGCCCTACAACATAAAAATATATATGTTTTATAATACAGGTGTCTACCATCCATTAAAATTGGTATTAGACGGGGATTTGAAGTGGTCGGGAAAAAACGGGAATAAGCTGGGTATTTGGTGAATTATAAAAAAAAGAGAGTTCGATAAAATGTGGTTTTACTTAAAATATGAAATATAATCACTAAATTAGTACATTTATAAACTGTCTGAGTATGCGTTTTGTCTTCTATCACATTACACTAATTTATTACTTAACATATCTACTTCGGTGGCCACATGGTCTAAGTCATCACTCTCGCAATAAACTAGACTGCCGATGACTGAGAGATTGGGGCTCGAATCCTTTTCGGTTGAGCTGAGGATGGTTTTCCTCTCTCTGCGCAAATGGGGCTACACTTCATCTCTACTCATTCGTCCTCATTCCTAATACATTATCGTAATTACGTGCATAGTTCATAATCTAAACGAGAATTAAAATGCGGTGCTAAAAACTGTACAAAACATCAAGTAAACTTTGGAGAAACCCAAAATTAAATAGTATTTTTAATCGACTGATGAAGCTATTGAGCTCGACAAGTGTGAAAGAACATAATTATTTCAAAATTAGTAAAAGTTGGCTTCTCTTTTTATCATAAAAGATAAAACTGGTTCAGTAATTTATTTATTAGTGATTTTTTTTCTGTGGTATTTGGTCTGGTCTTCTTAACTACATTCAAACTATTTTTAAAAAAATCACTATTTTGACTTAAAATTCTTTGATAATGTTCATCCTAAAAGTTGACTGTTTTAAATAATATACTTTAAGAAAAATTAACTCAATATTATTGCAGTTTATTTTCTCAGAAATCCATACAATTGTTTTAACAATGTTTCTATTAAAGATATATTAAAAAGATATTTTACAAATTAATCTGAATTAACACAATCAATGGGGTCGCTTAGATAAGGGTCATCTGAAACTATTTTAAATATGGAATTTTGAAAAACAAGTAAATGACATAAAGTTGTAAATACAATCTTATCTCCGAATCCAGTTCAATCAATGGGTGAGGGGTGAAGGCGGGAAGAACGAGGGTTTGGTTGCCAAGCGACGGGACAAGGGTTCGATCTTAACAGAAGTTAGTTTCTCTACCCTCATCAGTGTTCACACTTGGATAAAGCTTCGGTCTCTTATAGTATGGCTCGTTGGTGATTGGAGAGGTTAGAAATCGAATTCCAGTTGGGTGTACTGTGGCATGTTTTTCACACATGATCAATCCCATACTCTTTTTACACGTATGAGGGTACAGTTCCTCTAAACAAACTACCCCCATAACACTTAAACTAAGCCGCTTGTTATATTATATTATACTACTATAAAGCCACATGGCTGACTCACTCACTGACATTAATGTTTACCCACTTCCAGATGAGCTAGGAACTTGAAATTTGGCAAACTTATAGCTTCTAGCCTGTAACCGACGTGAAAATTCCAAAAAGTTAAAAAAGTTAATTTTCAACCTTGAAAAAAGATTCAAAATGGTGGAGCAACTTTAAAGTAGGTGCGGACCTTATTTGAAGGTCTTTAGTGGCTAAACGGTATGACCTATCAAAAAACGGCTTTGGAATTACATTGGTTTACATCCATTTTCAAAGAAAACTCACAGGTGGTTTGGGGGCGTAGCCCCCAGCGAGCAGAGCGAGTATAATATACATAAGCTAGCACCACTCCTGTTCAGATTACACGCATACATGATAGTTACTCTAATGGAGTAGGGGTAAGGAAGCATTTTAGAGGTAAGCAACCCGCATTTGCGTGGAAGGAGAGTAGGAAACCATATAGGCAAGACTACCTTCAGTAAACCCTATCATGATTTTAGCCTCGATCTACCCGTCATCAGCAGAACAGTTTAACACGAGAGTGACGCCTTAAAACATTCGTCCACTGAAGCAGGAAAGCCGCTAATTACTTTTGCTCTTGTCGCTTCACTGGTAGAATGCTCAAAGGCGTCACTGTCTCAATAAACTGGACTGCCGATGACGTAATATCTGGGTTCGAATCCTGATCGGGTATAGTGAGGGTGATTTAGCATATATTGTTTTCCGTTCTCCTTCCACGCAAATGAGAGTACACTTACTCTAAATTTAACCTTCCTCATCCCTATCAGATTAACGTAATTACATAATTAGAGGTGTAACCTGAACGGATCCTAAGACGCGGTGCCTAAGACAAAAAAAGTGTGCATATCTCAGTAAAGTAAATCCTGATTATTGTGTTTTTAAAGAATTTAAAAAAAATGTGTTCTCACTTGTTTTAAAACTGGCTATCAATGACTTAATTTATTCACCTCTTCCATTTCACTTCAAAGAATCAGATTGGTATGTCAAGTATTCACCCGGGGAAATAATAAACATTCCCAGTTTGAAGATTCACCCGGTCCAGAACTATCCCTAGTCCCCATGGCCATCCCTGATGGTAAGGATTTGAAGTTGGTGACATGCTAACACGAGACAATCCCCCCATTCAACCAACGTTTGGAGGTTTGACCCGCCGCGCCACGGAACTTGTCTTCTCCAGTCTATCTGTTCCGCCATCTGCTGGGTGTAAGCCGAGCAACAGCGCCTGTTTGCTGCTCTAGAGGTTGATAAGGCAGTCTCTCTCTCTCTCTCTTATCCCCGCAGATGTGACGTATGTGTTAACTACAGTGTGATCTTTCAGTGCTACAAGGCCTCAACTCCTAGGATTCATGATTCCAAATCTTGGGGAAGTGTTTCTTATTGTAGTCTACTATTTTATAGATTGATTGATTTATTGTCTGCTAATTGAACAGTACACCTTATAAACTAATATCTTGATTAACTATAAGACTTCCTCGTTCTAGGGTTGGCTTCTTTCACTATAAACAGTATTTAACTATAGGGATAAGCGAAGCTTTGAAATTTCAAAAACAAAGTTGAAGGCCAAATCTGCTTTGACCCGTTTCAATGGCTGCATGAACTAAGGCATCACTCTCGGAGTTCAATCCCGGTCGGGTGCACCGAGGGTGGTTTTCCCTAAACGGTTTTCCACTTCTTCCCTCCACGTAAATACTTGAACAATTCCTCTAAATTAAACCTTCCTCATCCCTTGCCCATTAGTGTAACAGTACATACGCCTATATCCGAGTGGGTAGTAAGACGGAGTGTTAATAAAATCAACTTAGCTTCGACTTTGACTCCCACAATAATCTTCGCATCATAGAAAACATTTAGAAGGAAGAAGAAAATTTTGACATATTAAAAAAATAAATTAAATATCTCACTGAATATACCGTATTTCAAAATATTACCTTTTTTTGATGAGGAAGGAAGCATTTTAGAAGTATTCTACCTGAATTTACGTAGAAGAGGTGTGATAAAACATTTAGGAAAAACCACCCTCACCAGACCCTAACGGGATTTGAACCCTGATCTCCCCATAATCAACAGGCTAGTCTAACACGAGAGTATACCATTTGGCCACTGAGTGAGTAATGCCCATATTACTTTTGTCCATTTTCACCACGGGATGTCCAAGAATTCCTGATAATTTATCACTTGGTTAATCCCATTTAATCCTATTTCGACCTCATTTAAACCAAACTTGGTGTACACTCCGTCGAATTTGTAAGGTAGCAACTCACTGGCTCAGCCCACGCGGTATGCTATACCTCCTCACATGACTGCAGG
>CABFOW010007533.1:10252-23322 GCA_902141385.1 Timema californicum | reverse complement strand
TTGGTAATCAGATAAATCTTTGCCGCGACCGAGGATTGAACCCCGGCCGCTAGCACAGAAGTCTGACACCTTACCCCTAGACTGCTAGGTCACAGAAAATATATTAAACAAATTTGGTTCAAAATTCGTAATTGGAGATTATTTTAAATGATAATAAATAATTTGTGTTGATTTTCCTGGATTAAAAAATAATTTAAGGGTTGCTAACTTATGATAAATTTTAGAAAATTTGAAACATTTCGAAAAGAGCCTTTAAGATTGAGCTCAAAATGGATATTTGGAAATAGTATTTCATGTTAAATAGGAATATATTTTTTATTCTTTAAGTAATTATAAATCATGTAAGGTTTTTTTATATATTTTTTTTTTCTCTGGCTTTAATACACTCTATGAGAAAGTGTGTATGGTTGTGTCCTACGATTTCTTGAGACAACCTTCGAGAGAGTTTGGCGTTATTTTGAAACTTGACAAAACAATCCCAAGGTCAAATAGCAGAAGCTTGTTGTTATGTGTGTAGAGATGGCCTCTCACATAACTGACGTCTGGGTGGCGAGATGCGCTCACACTTTCCATCTTCAGCAACCGTTCGGGCTATACGCTTATATACTAATTACGCTGATGGTTTTAGGGATTAGGAAGGTTAGATTTAGAGGAAGGATACCCGCATTTATGTGGCGGGAGAGTGGAAAACTATTTAGGAAAATCACTTGACCGAGATTCGAACCTCTATCTCCCCGTCATCAGCAGTCTAGTGTACTGTGTGAGTAGCGCGTTAGACCATGCGGCCACCGATACTGATAATGTGATCTTTATTGAATTGTTCAATTCAGAATCAACGCTAATTATTTTTGTAGAGAGAAATAAAAAAAAGTGACTTTAGTGTGAAATAAAGACGGGCATATCCCTTCCAATAATATATTTAATCTCGCTTTGCTCGTTTGGGGGGCTCCGCCTCCAAACCCCCAATGAATTTTCCTTGCAAGTGGATGTAAAATAATGTAATTTCAGAGCCGTTTTTGATAGGTCTTACTGTTTAGCCACAAGAATCCTCCAAAGAAAGGTCCGCACTGACTTTAAAGTTGCTCCGCCATTTTGAATTTTTTTTTCAGGGATTAAAAAAAATATTTTTTTAACTTTTTAGATTTTTTCCGTCGGTTACAGGCTAGAAGCTATAAGTTTACTAAATTTCAAGTTTCTAGCTCATCTGGAAGCGGGTAAACATTACTGTCAGTGAGTGAGTCAACCTTGTGGCTTTATAGTATATAACATAATGTAAAACCCTCGGTACAGTAAAAGAAACAGTGAATGATTTCACTTAACGTAATGTCGGGATCACGAATAACTTTTCACAAAACGTTCACTTTATGTTCAAGTAACGTGGGATAAAAATGCCCCATAGTGTTTTTTTTAAATGGAAGCCATCACATTGAGGTTAACTTAACGTTAACTTAAGCCGGGACCACGATAAACTTAACGTTCCCGTAACGTAACGTTGTATTTACGTAAAGAAACCAATGATGTGATCAGGATTCCCTTAACATAACAAATTGAGCAAAACACAAATAATTTGAACTGTTTGAAAACAAATGGTTCATTAAAATGAAACTCAAAATCATTTAAGATTGATTAGGCCGCGAATACTTTCAATAGAAGCTTTACTGGACATACAAAAAAACAAACAGCAAGAGGCTACGACGTTTTATATTTCTCGAGATGTGGACAAAATATACCAAAAATTTCTGCATTCTATAAACAAACAAAATGAAGTACTAAATCGTTTTGTTGACATGGCTCGCAAAATGGTTGGCTGGTGAGAACACTCGGCAGCCTTCACTTAACGTTCACGCAACAACGTAACGTAACGTTCCGTGAAAGTTCTCTTCTGGACAGCTCTTAAGTTTTTTTTATTATTATTATTTAGCACCACGTCTTACTACCCGTTCGGGTTATACGCTTTAAGTACTAATTACTCTAATGGATTAGGAATTGGGAAGGTTGAATTAGAGGAAGTGAACCCGCATTTGCGTGGAGGGAAAGTGGAAAACCATTTAGGAAAAATCACTCTCAGTTCACCCGACCGAGATTTGAACCTCGATCTCCCCGTCCTCAGCAGTTGAGCTAAACACGACAAGCGCGTTAGCCAACTACGCCACCGAGGCGGGTAGCTCTTAAGTTAAGTGAACGTTAAGTTAACTGCATCTTGATGACATTCATTTAAAAAAACACGTAGCTAGTCTTTACGTTACGTTGTCCATTGGAGACCTTTCACGTTAAGTGAACGTTAAATGGAGGTACCACGTGTTCTATCCAGCCAATCATTTTGCGAGGTGTATCAACAGGGATATTCAGTTCATTTGTTTGTTTATGGACTGTAGAAGACAATCTTCGGTATAGTTTGTCCACGTCTTGCTCACTTTAAAATGTCTTAGCCGCTTGTTACACTTTTATTTTGTGGCCCCCAGCAAAGCTTTTATTGCAAGGACTTGCAGACTAATCAGCTCTAAATTTTTAGCTTTCACTATAGTGGACAATATGTTTTTAAACAGTTCAAATTCTTTGTCTGTGTTTTGCTCGAGCTTTTACGTTACGTGAATCCTGATCACGCACACTGTGTTTATTTATGTTACGTGGACGTTAAGTCAAGCTTAATCACCGGCATTAATGTAACGTAGATAACTAAAAAAACATATTTTCACCTATTTGCAGAATGTGCTTACGTTTGTGGCGTTATTGTCCGCATAAATGAAGCATTATTATTATTATTATTATTATTATTATTATTATTATTATTATTAGCACCGCGTCTTACTACCCGTTCGGGTTATACGCACTTACGCTAAATGGTAGGGTGATTGTGAGATGAAATGGAGGACCTACAGTTTAACGTGGAATCCGAACCACGGTGGAGGCCTGGCATTCCTCACATTCACAAGATGTCTTGTCAGAGGTGAAGGAAGGGTTTGGTAATCAGATAAATCTTTGCCGGCACCGAGGATTGAGCCCCGGCCACCAGCATAGAAGTCTGACACCTTACCCCTAGACCACCAGGTCACCTCATAAATGAAGAAAAGTAATTACGTTTGTTAAGAGCATACACTACGTACATATGTGAAATAAATGAAAACCTTCAACTAAATAAGTTATTTAAATAAATCAAATCATTTAAATTATGTATTGAAGGGGACTTTATCTTGAAGCACAAATATTGGGGTTGGAGGAGGGGGTATACCTCCGACCTACACCCCTCCATCTGGGCAAGGTCTGTAAATAGATCTTATGTTTGTACAGGTGGTGAAATTATAGGAGAGGATATATTCAGATCAAGGGTGTAGAAAGCTCATTTTTCCATGAGGGAGGGAAATTTGACGTAATATATCGATATAATTTGTATAAAACAATAAATGTATGGGAAGTGGGGGGGAAAGGGGGCAAAGTGTGTTCTCGACTATAGTTTTTCAGTTAATTAAAAAAAAATTGCCTCCTTTACTAAGACCCACTATACTAGTTATTCACTGGGGAAACTCCATGTTTACTAATTGGGAAACAGCGTTGTCATTCTCTTGTTATCCCGTGGTTAATCTTCCCTTTAACATAAGACAAATTTTGAAACGCTGTTTCGTCGATGTTGCCAGTAGCTCCTTCTAACTCCTTTACACACCACCTTACGACATAACTGAGAGCGAGGAGATTTGACAACAGTTAACTGAAAGACCTGCAGTTCCCTCTGTGATCCATTACTGTTCCCAGCCTGTGGCCAGTGTCGGTTTTTTATTCAAGCCATATATTTTCCACTACCTGCTTGATAGGCCTGTCCTAGCTTCATATGCCTTATAATCTACCTTAATACTAGGACAGTCACAACATCCAGTCCCCGGCCGTTAATTTATCAATGTGAAAGGATAAACCCATATTTCATCTGATAAATTTTTGGCCATGCCAGGAATTGAACTTGGAACCCTTAGCTCAGTAGGCAATAAAAAATCATGTTCTTCAATACGAATATGTAAACCCCCTTTCATGGGGGGGTCTATCGAATTTCAAGGGGACCCGGAGCCCCGACCCCCTTTCTAAGCCCATGCAGATAATACAGTTGGCAAAGCTAAGAGGTCATCCATAAACCACATAATGCTTTTTTTTAACCCTTTTTCCCGCCCTTAGTAACATCAAGTAAACACATAGCCTGACCCCTTTGCCCCCTCCAATCTGTGTTACGTAACTTCTCACGCCAAGAGTGATTTATTAAGTATCAGAATAGGAAGTTATATATATATATATATATAAGTTTATGTACTACTGTAAGAAAACACGAACAATAATATTATATTTGCAACATTATAATTTAAGCACAAGATATGTGTTACGCAACATTGTGACGTATCCATCCTACCCTCATGTAACACAATGTAAACATCAGAGCCCCCATCTCAACAGCGTTACGTGGTTTATAGATGACCCCTAAAAAAAGTCTCACAATGTATCGTCACACGTGGCGTGTGAAACATATTGATACCCTCGCCCTGTCTTCTATAAAAAAAAGGTATTTAACTAGTTTTTAAAGGTTTTATTGCATTATCGCCTCACAGCCACCAGACCTAATATAAACACTGTTAAAACGCCTGTGGCGCCCGAAAGAGAAACTTATATGAGGAAACCACAATTAGGTTTCACGTGGGGGGAGGGAGGAGTGTAGAGAATTGCGTTGATTGTACATGCATTTTTATTGTATATATGTTAAAGGCCATATGTGTAAACCAGGTATTCTATATAATTCCTTAAGTGGTTTTTAGCAAAGTATGGAATAAATTAGTTTTGCTGTTGTATTTCATACTTTTCGTAGGAAATTTATAGAATAACCAGTCATTATATATTACCGAGAACAATATCTAGCCTAACCTAACCTTTCCTAACTACCCTATTCTAAAATAACCTAACCTGACCAACATATCCTAGGAATTGGGTGAACCTGCAATAAAACGGTGCACGACTTACACAGAACCGTATAAAAGAATTGATAACATATCTCTAGACTTCAAAAATAAAAAAAAAACTTGAAAATAAATATGAAATACAACAGCAAAACTCGTTTGTTCCATACTTTGCCAAAACCACTCTGGCATTATATAGAAAGCCTAGGCATTTTATAGAACGCCTGGATTTGACACATTGCCGGTGACATATATACACAGGAGGATTTGGATAGTCCGAAAAATTGGATAGTTTGAACCTACCATGATTCCTCATAAAATTTATATTTAAATCAATGTTAAAATATAACATTTATTTCAAATTTTAAAAGGGAATATATATAAAATTTGAAGCCTACTCATTGTTTATTATTATTATTATTATTATTTTTAGCACGACTAGCGCGTTAGCCAACTACGCCACCGAGGCGGGTGCATACATTTTTAATAATAATAATATTTAGCACCGCGTCTTACTACCCGTTCGGGTTATACGCTTTAAGTACTAATTACTCTAATGGATTAGGAATTGGGAAGGTTTAATTAGAGGAAGTGGACCCGCTAGTGCGTGGAGGGAGAGTAGGAAACCATTTAGGAAAAACCACCCCCAGTTCACCCGACCGAGATTCGAACCTCGATCTCCCCGTCCTCAGCAGTCGAGCAGCTCAACACGACAAGCGTATACATTTTTAACTTTTTAGCGTTTGTATTCATTTCAAACCTAATTTAACGAGCTTTATTAAACTACCCCATATGCCGGGAATGTCAAATAAAGTTGGAGTTAGCTTACTAACAAACACCTTCCCTTAGCTCAGTTGGTAGTATGTTTGTCTACTGAGGTAAAGGTCCCGGGCTCGGTTCACGGCATGGTTGGAAAAAATCTATCATTGATAAAAATGTGGGTTTGCCCTTTTACAGTGATGGATTAACGGCCGGGGACTGGATGTTGTGCCTGTCCTAGTCTTAAGTTAGATTATAAGGCGTATGAAGCTACGACAAGTCTAGTAAGCCGGTAGTTGAAAACATATGGCTTGAATAAAAAACTGCCCCAGGGTGGAAACAGTAATGGATGTAAAAAATGTATATTCCTATCTAAATCGGACTGTACCGGCTATTTTTTTTTTAAAAAAATTGTTTGAGGGCCGCATTATATCACTAAGGAGCCATTGCGGTCCGCACATGGGATTTGTATTTATTATATTATACATTTTAAATGTTTATACAGAATCAAAAAAACTTTCCCCCCCCCCCTCGACACATTTCATTCTTAAAGTACACTGATTCCTACAAACATATTTTCTTTTAATCTGGACGCAAAAGGCAAATTAAAATAAAATATTAACTGTCAATTTACAATATTAAAAAAACAATTGATAGAATAAAAAATAAATAGCTATCACAAAGAGAGTAGACCAAATAATATATTTAGTTCAAAATTCAAATAATTCTCGTTTGAAAAAAAAATGTCAGGATAGTACTTTATCATATCTACTGTTTACTGGAAATCTGGCGTAGCTTCCCACTTATTAAACTATCAAAATCTGGAGAAAAAATGTTGACCTGAAAGAGTCCTCATTGTGATTTGTAAATGTTCATCTGTAAGCTGACTTGTTAACTTGGATTTATTCAATTTTAAAAGCGAGAAAAGCTGTTAACAAATGTATTTACTTCTGAACATTGATAAATATTTTAGCTGCGTCCATTTTGACTGTGGGATATTTATCACCCAAATACTTCGATTAAAACTTTGGCAGGGCCGGTTTAAACGCACCCGCGGGCAATATGTTTGATGCCCCCTGAACTAGACTAATGTTTTCAGGACTGCTGCCACTCTTTGAGCCCCCTTCCTCTCCAAAGATCACTCGTACAAGTATCTGTAAATAGACTAATGGTTTCAGGACTGCTGCCACTCTTTGATCCCCCTTCCTCTCCAAAGCTCACTCGTCCAAGTATCTGTAAATAGACTAATGTTTTCAGGACTGCTGTCACACTTAGAGCCCCCTTCCGCTCCAAAGATCACTCGTACAAGTATCTGTAAATAGACTAATGGTTTAAGGACTGCTGCCACTCTTTGAGCCCCCTTCCGCTCCAAAGATCACTCGTACAAGTATCTGTAAATAGACTAATATTTTCAGGACTGCTGCCACTCTTTGAGCCCCCTTCCTCTCCAAAGTTCACTCGTACAAGTATCTGTAAATAGACTAATGTTTTTAGGACTGTTGCCACTCTTTGAGCCCCCTTCCTCTCCAAAGATCACTCGTCCAAGTATATGTAAATAGACTAATGTTTTTAGGACTGTTGCCACTCGTTGAACTCTCCCCCTAAACCCTCTTCAAAGATCACTCTGCTAAGTATCAGTATAACTAGACTAATGTTTTTAGGACGGTTGCCACTCGTTGAACTCTCCCCCTAACCCCTCTTCAAAGATCACTCTGCTAAGTATCCGTATAACTAGTCTAATGTTTTTAAGACGGTTCTTTTCTTTATCTGTAAATAGACTAATGTTTTTAAGACGGTTGCCACTCGTTGAACCCTCCCCCTAACCTCTCTTCAAAGATTACACTGCTAAGTATCAGTATAACTAGACTAATGTTTTTAAGACGGTTGCCACTCGTTGAACCCTCCCCCTAACCTCTCTTCAAAGATCACTCTGCTAAGTATCAGTATAACTAGACTAATGTTTTTAGAACCGTTGCTATGAAGTGGCGCCCCCATCTCTCCTCCCGTCCCTAAGACCACCTGTCATCATAAAGTTTAGAAACCCGGCAAGTAGGGGGGAATGCCTGCCATGCCTTGGGACTGACTCTTGTTCTCTGTTTGGAGTTTTTTTGGACCCCCGCCCGTTTGGTAAACTTTTGGTTGTCTGCTACGTCCTGTTCCAAGAGCTTTGTCTTGATCTCCCAAGATTTGTAAAGGGGCGGGGGTGGGTATTCCCCCCTTTTAGTCATGGTTTCGCGTGTGTATATGAACGGTACATTTTGAAAAAAAAAAAAACTGTTCCATTTGTCGTCAATGATCAAAATATCGCTGGCCTTTCGAAGCAATCAAATAAAAGCTGCACAAGGAAACCAGATATTTTGTTTGTTAACTTATAAATTAATTTGTAACATTGATATTAAAATTTAGAATTGTATATAAAATATTGTATCGTAAACTTAAAATGTAATAAATTTCAAACTTTAACTTTAAAAAAATGAAAAAAAAAAAATATGGTGTCTAAGCTACATCCTTCTGTAGCTCATTTTGTGGAAAGATTATCCAGTACTAATGCACCGTCGTCCAGAGGACGCCCGAATGTACAGATAGAACATCCTTTCCGTGTCCCGACGAGATGCGAGGATGATGATAGTGGGTATGATGGGGTGAAGCCAATGAAGATCTTAACCCAACTTAAGCCCAATCAACCAAACCTTAGTGGGCATGGGAATTATTCCTCTTTATAGAAAAATCTCCGAATACCAACCGGGAATCGAAACCGGGAACTCATAGGTACAGCAGCCACTATACTACGGGGCAGTTTTTTTTTTAAGAAATGGAATACGGACAAACATAATGAGGGACATTTTCAAAACAAACAAAAAATGGGTGGGTGGGGGAGGTTAGGTGTTGTAAACAAACTTCCAAACCGCTGAAATCCCAAATCCACTTGGAAATATTAAAATCTCATATTATATTTAACTACATTGCTTACTTAGAGATTTCAAAGCTATTTTGCGAAGCGGGTTGCATCTTAGCTTAACGCATCTAAGCAGTCCACACTTAGACGCCAATGTACGATATAGAAAGAGAGGGGGGAAATGGAAAGTTCACCTTGAGAAGGCTCTTGTCTCTGTGCTGATAGCCCTTTTCCCTCTTCCTCTGACGGGTTTACGCAGTCACTTTAATATTTGCGCCTTTAAAACATTGACTTGCTTTTTGAAATCACCTTTTTGTTTCCTATTCTAGATAGATTAATGCTACCAAGGACCTTTTAATCTACATCCTGGCAGGAAGATTTCTACGCGACATTTTTGTGACCAAGACAAATTGTCTCTAAGTTGTAGATGATTTATAAAAAAGTGCGTTAAAAAAAGGCTACTTCAAGATAAAAATAATAATTTTTGTGACACTGTAGGACTATTTTTAGATAATTTTTTTCGAGAACTAATAGTTTTTGTTTCAACGTTATATCTTTAAATTTAGTTGAATAAAACGTAAATTCAATAACATGGGAAATCGTATCTTGACTTGTCATGACGTCACAGGTAGGTTACGCACTTAAAGTAAAAGCAGTGAAAAAAAAGGCTAAATAAATAACATAATATGCTAAAAATCAGAAACTTAAATAATATTTACAATATTAGTTTGAAATATGTTGTACTTTGCTAGTCAAGATATTTCTGTTCTGTTCAACAGAAACACAAGATGCACTTAATTACGAACCGAGATTATTTCTAGCCGTGGACTTCATATTAAGTTCATTGTGACATGATATTAAATGGTGAAACATTTTTTATATGAAAAGTTAACTGTCGTATTCCTTTGTAATGTCAGCATTGAGAAAAAAAAAGTTTTTGCTTAGTTATAAAAATTGAAGAAAGTAACGCTATATATATATATATATATATATATATAAAACAGACGAGGCTCAGGAGATGAATTATCATAATTACAGAGATCAGCGCTATCTGAGTCACATTCGAATAAATTGAAAAATTACACCTGGACACGGGAATCGAACCCGGGACCTGGACCTTAACTAGGGATCGTACCGGTTCTCAGGGTAATTCTTCTGTTAAATTTTAAGGCAGACTCTGTGATGGACGTGTGTATACGATCGGTTACTAAGAGCTATCATTGATACCACAACCACCGATGACTCGGTTGTGGCTTGTTTTCCCGGGTTCGATTCCCTTGTCCAGGTGTCATTTTTCAATTCATTCGAATAGCTATGAAAATTTAGTAAGTTGGCCGTAATTCGCACCAGAATCATACTGTATTGTAGTAATTTATTAGGATAATAGGCCTTAAAGAACGGTAGTATGAACAAGTCCGTTTTGAAACGATTATATTATTATTATTACTATTATAACCACGTCTTACTACCCGTTCGGGTTACACGCACATACGCTAATGTGTAACGGTAGGGTGATTGTGAGATGAAATGGTAGGACCTACAGTTTAACGTGTGATCCGAACCACGGTGGAGGCCTGGCATTCCCCACATTCACAAGATGTCTTGTCAGAGGTGCAGGAAGGGTTTGGCAATCGGATAAATCTGTGCCGGGACCAAGGATTGAACCCCGGACCCTCAGCACAGATGTATAAAACCAATAGTTTCCTAAATATATGTAAATATATTTTTTAACGAAGTTCTAGGAATTGATGTTCCTCTTCTCTCAATATGTTTCTGTTACAATATATAATTTCATTCACACTTTTTGATGGAATCTGATGCTCTTTTCTCCATTATGTTTCTGCAACACTGTATATGATTTCGTTAAAAATAAAATTATACTTGTTTCAAGTAAATTTTTCAATTTTTTTATGTCAAAAAAAGTGGTGCGTTGTACTATATAATTTATTGGTAAAAGAAAATATTCAATCCTAAGATTAGGGAAATTTATCCGATTAAATCTGGCAACTCTGGCTTTTTTTTTTGGCAACGCCCCATTGCTAGACAGTCATTCCTTCCTTTCCTGAAAACATTATCTCGTCATCTGAGAGAGATCTTTGTCACTATCGTCATCAGCCGTTTTAGTGTGGCCCGTCTTCTTTATCTTGTCACACACACACACACACACATCCTCCAGAGCATGTGTCGTCGCTGAAGATGAGGTGGGGGAGAACCCAATTAGTATTTCACCAATCCAATCTTCTCACTAAGGATATGAGCTCTAAGATTCTGTTTTTAGCTTTGTACGAGGTGTTTCATTTGATAATTTTGTTGGAGGAGAGTGTAAATCAACGAGACGTTTTTCTTAAGAAAAAAAAAAAAGTTTGCCAGTATGTTAGATATTTCTCTTTCAACTAGGGCTGGGTAGGGCCGCCCAAATGAGGGAGCAGATGGGGAAGGTTTCCCCGACCACTGAAATATCTGGAAAAGTGCTCCTAAAATTAACAATTGCGAAAAAATACAGAAATCCATTGTTTGAAAGTTCACTTACATTATTTAAAAAAAACTGCCTTTATTTATCATAAAACAAACTAAATATAACTTACAGTAGCCCCATGGCTTATTTGGGGCTGACTGACAGTTCACAGCTGAGAGCTAAAAGCTTTGAAAAGTTACCAGACCAAATTATGTATCCCTACGCCGAACCATATGATCTGCAAAAACAGGTGTTTAACAGCTATCACTTCTGACAGTCAAAATTGAGGTATTTACCTAAATGTTGACTGTCAGAAGTCAGCTGTGAGCTGCCAGTCAGCACCAAAGAAGGCATGGAGCTACTGTATATTGAGCTTTAATATTGATAAATTTTTTTGGCTTCCCGTGCTTGGAGGGCAGTATCCCCCCAAATACACCCTTTCTCTAACCCAAAATGGTATTCTTGCTACAGCCTTTAATAAAATGCCTCTCCCAAAGGATTCAATATTTTCACAAAAGGGGGCTGGGGGTACGTCCAAGATCAATATTACTCAAGGTTTTCGTATCAATGTTTTATGGTATAACAAAATCTAGAAGAAGAAAAAAAATTGTCAGCGAATAAATACTGTATATTTATAATAATGAAAGTCTAATGGTGTTTGTATATATGTATACATATCTGTCCAGAGAAATTTTAGTAATTCTCAATGCGATAAAAACCTATAATTTGGTGAAATTGTAGATGAACTACTTAAGAGGCACACAAATTTTTCAAACTTGTAAACTGATTTTTTTTTAAATATAAAAAAAGTAATTTATTTAATCATTTTAACTCGCCAAAACATGTTATTTGCATTTCAAAAGCAAGGAGAACCTATAATATAAATTCCAATCTCGAATCCAAAAGAGAAATTGCAGATAATAATAAGTTACAGTAGCCTGTTTTTACGGTTTGGTTGATTTGTATTTTTATTAGATAGCAAAAAAAAAGGTTTCTTTGGTCAATGAAAACTGTACAGGTAACGTTAAAAATATTTGTTTAATTTGAGCTTAAATATACATAGCTTAGATGTGTAGGCTATTCACACGAACCTATTAATTACTATTATAATTAAAAGAAAACTAACACTACAGAGTAGCAAATAATAACCTTATAAAATTAAAAATAATGTCTGAGTATTGGTTTCATGGTGGCTACAGACAGGGAAAACAGGGAAATCCGGAAAAGTCAGAGAATTTTTGAATGACAGGGAAAACAGGGAAATGTCAAGGAATTTAACTAAAAATAAGGAAAAGTCAAGGAATTTAAAAATATGTCTAAAATATCACACTAATTTCGCAACTAAACACTAAAACAAAAGTTGATAATACCTAAATAAAATAATATATTAATTTCTTAAATAATTGATAACCCGTTTATATTCTGAAAATTGAAAAATGACACCTGGACACAAGAATCGAACCTGGGACCTTTGGCTTAGTTAGATTCCCGTGTCCAAGTTTCATTTTTCAATTTTCAGAATATGATGTCTAGATGAAGAATTCCTCACTAAAAAGCATAAGTTGTCTGGAAAACCTAAAAAAGTCAGGGAATTTTGTAAAATATGTTTTGTATTCCACCCTGGGTTTGTTAGTGCATATGACGTATTATCACTAGAAATCAAAAACTAAACAGGAGATATTTCATTTTTTATTTTCTAAGTACCGCGCTTTACCACCCGACCGGATTATACGTCTATGTAATAATTTACGCTGTGTTAGGAATGAGGAAGGTTACATTTTAGAGGGAGTGTACTCCCATTTGCATGGAGGGAGAGTTGAAAACCATTTATGAAAAACCCTCCGTATCCTGTTGGTTAGGTTTTATGTAGAGCTATACCATCAATAAATAGTATTATAATTTTAAAATAAATTCAAATTTTGATGTTTTGGCTTTTTGAATCATCGATTTTTGTTTAGAATTTGAGTATATTTGAAGAGACTATGGATCCGTCCTTAGGGCAGCCCAGAGGATTCAGGTGGGGGGGGGGGGGCCT
>CABFOW010007531.1:9573-23345 GCA_902141385.1 Timema californicum | reverse complement strand
ATATATATATATCGTAAGCAGGGGTCTGAAATCTAAACATCAGTAGTCATTGTGCATGAACATATCCACATCGAAGCCGGAATTAAATTTATTTTTATGTTTGTTTGAATTAAATAAAAGCGTTTCCTAGGGTACTTCTGATAGTTAATGTTAGTACAGCACATACATATTATATTAGGTCTGTAAATCCAGTCAAATTGGTAATATGTGTATAGACAAAATTTGATTAAAATCTGTTATATAAATTAGTAGAACCTTTTATAAAGAGCCAAGTTACTTGGCTTTAATTTGAATAATACCGTAACATATTGTAATTCAACAAGTTAGTCACTAAATCTCTACCTTCATAAATCCTATACGCTTTATACGCTCCCTTTTTCAGAATGTTTTATGAAAGTTTTTTTTTATTGCCACATCTTAATACCTGTTCAGGTTATCCACATGATAATTTCTCTAACGTGGTAGGGATGATGAATAAAGCATTTAAAAGGTAATCTACCCACATTTGCGTGGAAGGAGAGCGGGAAACCATTTAGAAAATAAATAAATCAATAAGCCCGACCGGGATTCGAGCCCATTCAGCTACTGAAGCTGGTTATGAAATGTTAATTACCTTAATTGTTAAAGGAAGGCTAGATCTATATTCCTCACCACTTAAGTCGATCTCAGAAATTAAAAATTTCGCGTGAAACGTCTTTGTAAACATTATAATTTGATCTTTACTCAATTATTTTGTTTTCATTCATAAAACATTTCATATACTGATTTTAATCTTATAAATACGTATATTTTTGTATGAACAATGTTTAGAAATAATAAAAAGACTTCTAGAGTAAAGGAGAATTTCTGGACTACAAAGCGTCTTGGTGCTCAAAAACAGCACCTTTAATAACTAAATAACTAGCAGAACCAAAGCATCTTGAGTTTTGTTCGGATTGGAAATGGTTTTAAGAGGGTTTATGCATTAAAGTCGATGCAACAGTAAAGTTGGGAAGGTTTTCCTGCCTTCTGCCGACTTTTATAAAGAGAAAGAGAGAGAGAAAAAAGGGGTGGGCAATGAGTAGAGGAAGATAAAGAATAGGGTGTCTTTGGATGAAGTAGAAAGGGGAAGGGGGACACCCTGGGGCTCCAAAACTACCAACTTCATTACAGACCAAAGTTCACTAGTGAGGGACGTGTCTTGGAAAATACCCAGCATGTAGGCAAATATGTCATTTAAAATTAAATATTACGTTGAAACACACCTCTGAAAATCAGATGTGGGGATTTAGTTAAAATATAGCTAACATATTTTGAAACTTTTTCTTGGTTTTTAAACAATAACATCACTATTTCTATTTGTGTGTCCTTTTATACAAAAATGTAATCGTAATTTAGTGCTAGAGATCTATCTGCATGCAGTCCAATTGAGATAGGAACAGTTTTAATGTAGTAAAACTTCTCAAATTATCTTTATTGGTGTATACGTCAAGTTATGCGATCTTGTCATATAGATAGGGGTCAGTTAATTATTATAACACCTTAGAGCAATAATCATATGTCAATGTTACACTTATTGTAATAATAACACAATACAAAAAAAGTGTAACTAAGTGGTGTTAAGAATATATATTTAAAGTAAAGCTTAAGCCATACAGACTATAGTAGTTTGGGAACTGAGTGATATAATTGCTTTCTATGCATTTCCTTAGTCAGAGATGATATTGCGAGTCCTTAAGTCCAACGTGAGCAAACAGTGGAAATCACCCCAGTCACGTGCTGCTCTAAGAAATGTTGGTTGCACCATTTGTACCGCGCGGCTAGAGACTTCCACAGATAAACAGGGGAGGTATATCTGATATCTGGGAATCGGGGCTCTTTTGGTGATAACTGTTATATTGAATGTATGTAGAAGAACGAGCTGGATTACTCCTTATGTGAACCAAGAAATTGTAATATAATTTAGTTATTATTTAATAAAATTGTAAGAACATAAGTCTTCATCAATAACATCCGATTATTTATTCAGGTCCAGGGGTTCCTATCAAGAATTTGGAGTTGAAACGAGCCTAATAGTTCCCAAACCTGAAGGATACGACGATCTGCATCTGAAACCTGAAATATATATGATCATTACTTGGCTAGTTTTTCTAGGAAAAGTCCACTGGACTTTTTTTTTTCAAACATCAGCAGGTACCAACTAGACTACACCCTTGTCAAACAGCGATTCAGGAATGGGGTGAAGTACGTTTAAGACATTGCCAGGTACCAATATCGATTCGAACCACAACCTGCCGATGGCACACATTGAAACAAGACTGAAAAATATCATAAAAACGGAAAGAGGAAACCAAGGTAAAAAGAACTTAGAAAAATTAAGAAGAAAGAGTGACAATGTAAGAAATTCAATAGAACAAAAGTTATGTGAGGTGGGAGAAAAAAGTATAAGTGCGGAAGGGAAGTGGAATAGTGTTAGGAATATTTTTTTGAAAGTGCTAAATGACAATTTTTGAAAAGTGAAGAGGACTACTTAAAAGCCCTGGGTAGAAACAGAAATGCATCAGAAAATAGAAGTAAGATGGAAATGGAAGAACGTTAATAAATAAGAATATATTTGGCTTAACAATGAGTTAAGGGGGAAAAAAATAGACAAAACTAGAAAATACTATATAGAGAAGACATACGATGAGATTATCGAACTGCAAAGAAAAGGAAAGTATGACTTCATGTAGCAGAAAGTAAAGAAACTGGGAGGGAATGAAAAAAATAGTTGTGCGAACAATAGAAATAGGAAACCCGAGAGGTCAGATGGTGACGGATAATAAAGAGGATCTTACGATTTGAGAAAGATATATAGAAGAAGATTACGATAAGGTAAATCGACCAAGAAACTCAAAGAATGAAGCGGAAGAGGAGGTAGAGGAAAAAAAATTGATCCAGCATTTTAAAGAGTGAAGTGGAGAGAGCCATAAAGGACACGCGAAAAAGGAAAGCTGATAGAAATGACGACACACCAGCTTAACTTCTGAAGGATATGGGAAACAACAGATTAATGGCTCTGACAAAACTTATAAATAAGATCTATGAAACAGGAGAATGGCCCAAGGACTTTCTAGACGTAACCATGGTGGCTCTAAAGAACTAGAAACAATCCAAGAAATGCAGTGACCACAGAATCATCATCCTCATCGCTCATGTGGTGAAGATCGTTGCAAGAATACCCAGATAGGTGACTGGCAGAAAATAGAAAGATTAGATGGGGAAGAATAAAAAGAAAAGGAACCAGAGATATCATCGGTATGCTGATAATTATTTCAGAAAGAGTGCTGGAAGTCAAGGAAGAAGTTTATATTGATTTTATCGACTGTCAACAGGCGTTCGATAAAGGGAAATGGAAGAAACTGATGGAGATACTCAAGCAGATCGGCATCAATTGGAGGGACAGAAGGATGATTGCAAACCTGTACCTGGGACAGCAAGTGAGGAGAAGCTAAATGACGAAAAGACCAATAGCATAGATATAGGAAGAGCAGTTTGACAGGGATGCTGTTTGTTCCAATTATAATGCAAGTAGCTGGTCAGGGAAGCCCTGGAGGGACGTGGCAATTTCAGGATAGGAGGACGCGTCATCAACACAATACAATATGTAGAGGATCTAGTATTGCTGGCCATAAATAAAGAATAGTTGCAGAAAATTATGAACAGGCTGGTGGAGACAAGAAAAAGGTATGGCATGAAGATCAACAATGAGAAATAAAAAATGATGGTGATTTCAAAATATGAGGAGCTGCTGAAAACCAAAATTGGAGACCAGTAGTTGAAAAACATAGAGCAGTTTAAGTATCTGGGAAGTCTGCTGAGAAAGTAAGCCTACTGTATCAAGGAAATAAGGTCTAACTAGGATCGCCATGGCCAAGGAAGGTTTCAACAAGAAGCCGTTAGTGCTAACTACTAAGCTTAGTTATGAACTGAGGCAACTTAATATGCTTGATAAAATTAATATGAAATTTCCCATTAAACCACTTTAGACCGGTAAACTTATTCAATATTATCCATTTTGAATTATCCTCGATTGGAGTTGCATTACCATGACAAGGCAGTGAAAATAAAAGAATAGTTAAATAATCACTAAATTATTGAATATTCATTATTTATACTATTTTTACATGGTCCCTTTATAAAATTATAACTTCTGTTGGATTAAAATTTTAACATTGAGAATACATATTGTTTTCAAACTTAACAATACATTTAAAACTTGTATAATACACTTGGAGCATCGCGCATGTATTGAGCAAAGACTTGGACTCTTCCGCATATGTAATATAAATACTTGGAGAGTTTTAAATGTGACTTGAGAAGATCAAGCGGACAGACAGGGTGACAGGTGAAGAAGTGCTAAGAAGAGTTGGTGAATATATATATATATATATATATATAAACAACTACATATATATGTTTATTTATATACCAATTTATATCTCATTTAAAACCTATTATTCATGAGGTAATACATTATTTTGGGTGTAATTTATTTTAGATGTAGATTATTATTATAATAGTTTCCTATTCATGTATCAATAACTTTGGGAGTACAAAGTTGACGATAAATTAAAACTAGGTGTACACGAACTAAAAAGGTTTAATACGACTGTACTAGACTATATAAGAAATAATGTACTTTTGTATCCTGTCATACTATCGGGCAATACGCATATTTACACTGATATATAAGGATAATAATGGGTGCAAATAGAGGAAATGTGCCTGCAATTGCGTGTAGGGAAAGTGTGCAAACACTTAATAAAAATCATCGGGGCAATATTAGAGCTTCAATCTCTCCATTGCACGTGAATTAGACAATAAGAGAGAGAGAGATGCCTTTGTCCACGTTCTAACAGGGGTGGGTGAACTTTGAATCTCAGATACATTTAACGGGGTGACCTCCCTACCAATGGCAACAGAAGCGCAACGCCCTGGACTACTTAGCCAAGGATTCACGCCTTGTATTGGAAGTTGGAACCTATAGCCAGTAAACAGTTACGATTCAAAGTAAATGCAGAGATCAGCTTTGTCTGTGCCGCGTAGCCCCCACTTCCTCGCATAGGGCAGGGCCTTTGTTCCACTGTCACCTGCAAATCCTGACATCTTGAATAAGACCAAAGAGAGCGATCCTTTCAAGCTGTTTACAACCTTTCAAAGGATTTTCTCGCTTTATGAGGAACTAAGCTGCAGACCTAATGGAGAGACGTCCCATTCATTACAAGACATTAGCCACTGAAGTATGTTCAGGAAAGAGTCACCTGGGACATCTTCTTTCATTGAGAATATGGGAGAAAGTAAGTGACAGGTCAAGGATGAAACACATCGACTTTCATTCAAAGTGTATTTACTGTCGCTTTATCTAAATCTAAATAGTCCATCTAGCTTGAATTCTGTCCAAATAGTTCTTAAAGACAGTGCTCTATCCAAATAGTCCATCTAGCTTGAATTCTGTCCAAATAGTTCTTGGAGACAGTGCTCTATACAAATAGTCCATCTAGCTTGAATTATGTCCAAATAGTTCTTAGAGACAGTGCTCTATACAAATAGTCCATCTAGCTTGAATTATGTCCAAATAGTTCTTAGAGACAGTGCTCTATCCAAATAGTCCATCTAGCTTGAATTATGTCCAAATAGTTCTTAGAGACAGTGCTCTATCCAAATAGTCCATCTAGCTTGAATTCTGCCAATATAGTTCATATCGCCTGTGTTTTGTTCAAATAATCCATCTAGCTTGAATTTTGTCCAAATGGTCCATCTATCTTGTGTTCTGTCCAAATAGTCATGAAAGCAGTCATTTAAAGTAAAACCCTTGTAATCTGGAACCACCTCTCTAAAATCAAGAGCCTGGCTACCGACAGATCCAGATGAAAATCTTTCTTGGATATTTGAATAGAAGGAACAAAAGGATTTTAAAAGATAAAGATTACCTTGTTCCAATAATAATATCTCATCACCTGCCACAGGTTTGTCATCTTTGACCATGGGTGTACTTCAATCGTCTTACGAATAGCCTAATAAAATATGTTTCATTGCAAACATTGATCGCCCTTTGTAGAAATAGTTTTTATTTTTTTTCGGAAAAGTATATAATTTATTTTAAAAAAATACTTTCTTAAGGATTAGTTCATATAGCCAGTTTACCTGTGTTTTTCGTGACTTATTCAAAAGAGATAATAAAATATTGTTGTTTCTTTACAGTGGCGACGAGATATATTATAATGCATTAAATAATAAATTAAAAGGTATTATATTTCACACTTTTATCTTTTAATAACTGGCCAGACGAATTTGTTATTATTTAAATAAAATGACATTTAATTTAAAAAAAAAACAAGTGTACAAGTACGGGTTGTATTGGAGTAAGCAAACACCTTCATCTAGTAGGGCTCACTATCTTTATTTATGAAGTGAAGACAACCTTTTAGAATTTTTCGTTTGTAAATCCTTTTTAAGTGAACTACAGACGCCACTAATATAAAAAAGTAGTCATCAATCGGTTATTTTCATAATTTCATATTTCAATAATGTAAAAACGATTAAAAGAGAAAAATTATTAAAGACAAATTGTTTCTTGTGAAAGTTTTTACTGCCAAAGTTACAAGTGGACTTGCATACCAAAGGATTTGGCGTAAAGATACATGAAAGTAGCTCTGGTAATTTTTCCTAGCTGCTCTTTGTACAATGGCTGATACAGGGCTTGTTGTCAAGGGGGAGGGGGGAGGATTGGTTTTCATAAGGATCCTTCAATTGTAAATTTAATAATTTTATTGTTAGTAATATTGATAGTTTATCAAAATAATTTCTTAATAACTATAATAAAAAAGATAATTTATAAAACAAACACAATTTTGATTATCAAATTTGGAATTTTAATACAAAAAACAACACGTCACTGCCACAAGTAATAAATATGTACAGTAGCCTCGTGGCTTCTTTGGTGCTGACTGACAGTTCACAGCTGACAGCTGACGGCTTTGAAAAGTGACCAGACCAAATTACGTATCCCTACGCCGATCCATATGATCTGCAAAAACCTGTGTTTAGCAGCTGTCACTTCTGACAGTCAAAATTTAGGTATATACCTAAATGTTGACTGTCAGAAGTCCGCTGTGAACTGTCAGTCAGCACCAAAGAAGCCGTGGGGCTACTGTACATGGGCAGAAAATGTTTTAGTAGGTACTGAGAGGAAAAATATGTATTTTAACAAATAATTAGTCATCATACTAGGCTTACCGGGGGGGAGGGGGGAGGTTAGTTTTAAGGTATTTGGAACTTGCTTTTCTGCACGTGAGAGCAAAGTTGAAAGAGGTATTGGTTATTTCATGTAGGACAACAGTTTCCAACCTTTTTTCACTTGTACCTTGGCAGTCCATTTACATAAAATTGTGCCCTTAATTTTCGCAAAATGTTTCATTACTACACTAGTAATTATTTCTTATTTATTTGTCGTAACTGAAAATAAATGGTTTAGTAATGGGATTTAAAATAATGTGATAATAAAGTGAAAAACGTTTTTACATTCAAAAAACAAAAGTTACAATATCAACTAACACATTTAATGTATTTATAATTATAAAACTATTTTATATTTAAATAATTTTTACAATGTCAAACATAGAAGAAAACCCGAACGACCCCTCGCCAGATCGCCGAGTTAATCTCATAACTCTTGACTGATATTTTGCCTTTCATTGTCGACAAATGTAGTTCTTTCCGCGACTATTCGAATATTTTCGCGTACCCCCAAACCTCCTGGTGAGTACCCCAAGTTGGGAACCGCTGATATAGGTGATAGGGCGAGGGAGATGTTAGTCAGTCATTCTTTACAACATTAAGGTATTGGTTTCAATAGTTTTGATTATTTTAAATAAAGAGGGATGACCCCCTGTCCCCCTGGATCCACCACTGTATTTTTAAAGAACTCAAGGTATAGAGTTGGATGCACAGATAGTGTACCATATTTAACATTTCTCCTAAAAAGGTTTATATAAACACAAAACCATTGCGACACAACACAGTACTTCGAAAATATTCGTTGTGATATTAATCTTAGATATATTTATTTACAATAAAATTATATATATATATACCCGCCTTGGTGGCGTAGTTGGCTAACGCGCTAGTCGTGTTGAGCTCGACTGCCGAGGACGGGGAGGTCGAGGTTCGAATCTGGGTCGGGAGAACTGGGGGTGGCTTTTCCTAAATGGTTTTCCACTCTCCCTCCACGCAAATACGGGTTCACGTCATCTAAATTCAACCTTTCCTATTCCTAATCCATTAGCGTAATTAGTATATATATATATATATATAATTTTGTGTTGCAATGTATCATGGGATAAGATGTTAGTGTGTGTGAATTTCTACGACACTCAAACAAATTCTGCGCTCTATTTTCAGTGAACGTGTGAATCAAGCTTCAGACCAATTGCCCAAGGAAGAGGGTTTCAGTGATAGCTGACCTGTACTTAGTTCACTACTGAATTAAGCACGAAAACAACATCCACGTGTACGAGGCATACGTGTAACTCTAGAGTCTAGATTCATAAGGAATAAACCAGTCTCTATCGGAAGCCAGAGGGAAACTCCAAATGGTTGTTAGAATATATATGTGGGCTATTACGTCTGGGTTTTTGGTTCACCCCGAGGCAAGTTTGATGTTCATTCTTACAAATTCTCCCAAAACCACTTAGTTTAACGCTTTATAAAACAATAAAAATATGGCGATTGGTCCCCAACGATAAAAAGGGATCCTTAGAATTAATCCTGGTTTAATTATTAATAGGCTTATCTCTCATTTAGGAAAAATTACCAAATATAATTTCATGTTTCCATACGATAAACTATATGATCTGTAAGCCCATATATTGAATAAATGAGCAGCTGGTACATTAGTTTTGAAATTCAAAACTTTAACAACAAACAATTTATTTGTCATTGTTTTTTTAGGCAGTTTTTCATTATTTTAAATATAGTATTATAAAAATAACAGTTTGAATATTTCTTATTTTGTGGTACTGGTATCTGTAGTTCTTTCAAAAACTATTTACAAACGACAATTTCTAAAAAGATGCCTTCACTTCATAAATATAGATGGTGAAACGGACACAATTATACGAGGCTTGTGTTTACAAAATAAAAACTTTTTACTTTGAAACTAATATATATATATATATATATATATACATCTTTCGATAATACTTCTTTAAGGATTACTGTATAATTTATCCTTACAATAAACAGACTAAAAATGTAAATACAATTATTATATGTATAAAATTTATATGTGTATGAATATGTATATATTATATATGAAAAAACTTTTACTATGAAACATATATTAATATATATACACATATATTAGTATATATACATATATAGGTATATATACATATATAAGTACAGGGTTAGTTAATGTTAGTTTTATATATATATTATAGTTATATTGAAAATCTAAAACCTATTTTATGGGATGGTGGGAGGGAGGTTGAAAGGTGTGGCGTAGCTTCACAACTGACCAAAGTATCCTTCCGCGCGAACAAGAACAGATGGATACCAGAAACCTTAGATGTCGCTAGCTACTGGACAGGTCTTGAGAGGGAAAAAAACGTTTGGAAATATCAATTTTCTTGAGAACGGATGAAATGTTTATGTTAATATTTTCAACACCTCTTCTAAGATCATGTATCAATGTTTATTAATTGTTACAATTTCTTGTTTTTTGTTATGAAGCCGGCAGTTTTCTATTGAAAAATGTCAATTTTATCGATATTTGATCACTGTTCAAATCATAAAGGAGGTGTGTATATAAAAAGTATTACTTAATCAACATGCTTCTAAATGTGGGGAATGCCAGGCCTCCACCGTGGTTCGGATTCCACGTTAAACTGTAGGTCCTCCATTTCATCTCACAATCATCATTAGCGTAAGTGCGTATAACCCGAACGGGTAGTAAGACGCGGTGCTAATAATAATAATAATAATAATAATAATAAAACATGCTTCTATTCTTGAACAAACCGTTTCCGAAAAGAAAATTGCAAAACCATAAATAATTCTTGAAGGTAACCGTTTGTTCCCATGGCTCTGCATTTCCAAGCCAAATGAAAAGGGCCAATCGCCTTAAATGTCATCTTAATCTGAGCATAAAAAGAGAGTAGATAAACATCAATTACCGTCGGTGAAAGGAAGCACTTTCCTCCTTGATTCACTGCGAGTTTTCCATCGAGGATAATAATAGAAACTTCTCGATGCGATAAACGCAAGATTCAGGGTAAGTGACGTCAGCACGTTCTTGAGATTTCACGGCAAGGTTTTGTGTAAATGAAAAGTTTGCTGACAATCCCCCCCCCCCCCCCCCCCCCCCCCCCCCCCCCCCCCCCCCCCCCCCCACNCCCCCCAACCGCCACCTACACTTCTACGCTCTCAGGTCAGAATAAGCTTTCCGAAACCTAAACTAAGATCCAATATTCATAGGAAGGATCTTTTAGAAAGTATTTTTAAAAAAAATCGCTCAGTATTGATAATAATTAACTATATAATTAGTGTTATTTTATAGGTATTCATAATATCTACAAAAAAATTACCGCTGCAGATCACATAACTTAACTTATGAATAGGTTAAAGTTGATCTACATTTCTTAATACCAAATAGGGTCTTTCCAATGGAAATTGGATTGTATCTAACTTAGGATGTATGAAGACATTCATCTGCATCGGTAGGATCGTGGACTAGACGTCAAGATCTTCTATTCTAGTCTTGCAAAAAAGAGTGCCATATTTTCTTAAATTCTGTCTTTCTCGTCCCTAACCCTTTTTTCTTAAGCCAAGGCTGGTTAATTCTGCCTGCACCATCTGGTAGAAATACCATGTAGTACTAGGAGAGTTCAGGTAATGTGCTGATTCTCCGTTGCCTTCCACACTGAATTTCTATGAGCGAGCGCTAAAAGGCCTACCAATTTTGCTGGGAAAGGTATTTTCACATACCTTACAGGTTTATTTTATATGTCATAATCGACATGAAACTGACGGCTTTACTTATCCTCTAAAGGAAGTTGTGCTACGGATTTTTATCACTCAAGGAAAATCTTTTGGCCTCAGAATAGAAGGACGCGTCATCAACACAATAAAATACGCAGATGGATTGCTTTGATGGCCAAAAATAAAGAAAACATGCCGGAAATGACGGACCAGCTGATGGAGATAGGGAGAAGATATGGTATGGAAATAAGTCAAGAGTCAAAAGTGATGGTGATTTTCAAAAAAAAATGAAGAGCTGTTGAAAATCAAAATTGGAAACCAGAAGTTGTAAAACATGGAGCAGTTCAAGTACCTGGGAGATCTGATGACAAAACTTGCCTACTGCACGAAGGAAATTAGGACGTGGATTGCCATGGACAAGGAAGCTTTCAACAAGAAGAGGTTACTGATGACCAGCAAGATGAGTTTGGAACTGACGAAGACACTTGTGAAATGCTACATTTGGAGCATCGCACTGTATGGAACAGAAACTTGGACTCTTAGGAAGATGGAAAAGAAATACTAGGAGAGCTTTGAGATGTGGTGCTGAGGAAGACTTGAGAAGATCAGTTGGACAGACAGGGGGACAAATGAACAAGTCCTGAGAAGAGTGGGTGAGAAGATCAGGTGGACAGACAGGGGGACAAATGAACAAGTCCTGAGAAGAGTGGGTGAGAAGATCAGGTGGACAGATTAGGTGACAAATGAACAAGAACTACTAATAATAGTTGAAACTAGAACCATTTTGGATACGATTCTTCGCTACATAGCAAACTGAATCGGACAAATCCTTAGGAGGAACTGTCTTCTGCACGACGAGATAATAGGAAGGAAGATTGAGGGAGATATGAGTTCACTGACAAAAGAAATAGACCTGTTGTAAGACAGAACACCTAATAATAATAATTTTTTTCCAAACTATAACATAATTTATGAGAGAGTATTTGTGATTGTGTCGTAACAATATATATTCGGTTGAAATAATTCGAGAAAATAAAGCCGAAATGTTTTATTCTTAGGGTAAAGAGTTTTATAAAATTAGGAGAGGTCACTAATAATTAATGTGCTAGTTAATAGCGTCAGTCCACGACCATGTTTTTGAGAAGGTAGGGCCAATTTATGCATATAGAGGGAGTCATGTGGTCATCACAACGAGAGCCACGGCCATTAATCTCAGTTTTATAGACAGTAGCTGTTACATTTTCATTCAAATAGCTCCTCATTTGTTCCCACGAGATTTAGTTGGCCCCGTTCCAGACCCCCTGCTTCACAGAAGAATCGAACTCAAAGCCCCTGGATTTGTAACCAGGGACTGTGACCACTATATTACAGGGGCTGTTATAAATAAGGTACGTTTAGCTTAATCTTATTTAATATATATATATATATTAAATAAGATTAAGCTAAACGTACTATGTGAAAAGTATGGTAACTACATTTTCACCCTACCATCCGAATATAATGTCCGGATTAGCATAATATTGATATTGCCACAACTAAAAAATTTGGACCACATTGCGAGTTTTTAAAAAAACCTCATTAGGTTAATTTGCAACATATATTTCGTATCAAATCTCGTTGTAACAGGCTCTCATAAAAATAAATAGCTCTATTGTGAGCATTGGGCTCATGACATCAAGTGGACCGGTTTTGATTTGTAACTGGTATCACCACCAGACCCTGTGGCTAAGTAATTATAAAAGTTTAATAACAAATATAGAGTATCATAGTTCGATTTTCCATGACGTCAAAAATATTTTGGAATTTTTCTAGTTTTTCTTCTAATCAATCGAATATTACATTTCCTGAGACAAGGGTTAAGTTATCGTGTAGGTCTAATCACAGTCCAATTTTCAAATAAAATGCCTTATCTGAGAGCTAGAAAATAGATCCACTTTCATGTAATCATACATCAAGCCATGCTACTTTCAACTGTCACTTCTTTTTTTTAACACCACCTCTTACTACCCGTTGGTGTTATGTGCTAATTACGTTAATGGTTTAAGAGATGAGGAAGTATATATCTATAGGTAGGGTACCCGCATTTGTGTGGAGGGAGAGTGGAAAACCATTTAGGAAAACCACCCTCAGTACATCTGGCCTATATTTGAACCCTGATCTTCCCGTCATCTGCAGTCTAGTCCATGGGTCTCCAAACATTTTGCTATGCAGGCCATATAATATAGCTTACACACTTTTGCGGGCCATGCCACTTTCCAAGGCCAGTCAGTTTTTGATTAAAGTGATTGACGTTGATTCTTCTCTGTGAGAAATGAATCAATTTATATGTAATAAATTATATTTATAATAATTAGTCAATATAATTACTTTTTTTTAAATTAGTTAAAATCTTTCGGAACTTTCCTTGGTTCACCCTCTGCCGAGAAACTTGAAAATACTGTAACGTGGGGGGCGCACGTGACCTGGGAGGGTCACAGGCCGTTCACACGTGGACGTGTGAACCACGAGTTCTTTTAGAGATATTGGGGTATGCTGCCGACCAAACACGAATGAAAATGCCCGCGGAATATTCAAAGTTTTAATTATTAAAATTATCACTATGTACACACACCGATTAACTGTACATATAAACTAATTTCAACTAAACAAGTCATAAAATAAAATAAAAAGAGTCTTAATCAAGTCTGTAAATTAATAAACTAATAGAACACATAAAAATATAAGTAAATTAAATAAACAAATTAACAACTATAAAACACCTAATAACTATT